>JAAGWP010000423.1:0-33665 GCA_013266165.1 Fusarium graminum
GGAGGTCGAGGTGGCCGATCAGGTCACCCCGGCCGGGTGGGCAGAGGCCCCTCGAGGTGAGCGCAACTAAGAGACGCGAACGGGGATAAGGGAAATCACGACTTTTTGCTTTGACACGAGGGATATCAATCATGGTTATGGGATGGATAATCAAGGCGTTCAGGAGGGACAAATGTTTTCTTTTCTTAGTTGGGATGTACACCATATGGCATGCTTGTTAGCTGCCTTCTGCAATCGATCATCGTTGGGAGACTCTCCGATAATACATTTGTGAAGTCCAGGTCGTCGTATATGTCTCATGTTTCCTCTACCGTTCGAATGGGTATATTACCATCGATGCCAGGCATGAACACACGATATGATGATGCAAGCGACCAGTTACCAAGATCTCTTGCTGCTTCCTATGGAAGGTTAGATAAACGATGATATATAACAATGATTGGTAGACTTACCTCGGCTTCTGCCGTAAGCCTTCGTCTACCAGTGGCTTCATCAACACATAGCGCCTCCTCGACCGTCCCGCGCCAGCGTGTTTGTACTCCTGAGGTACAGGCTGCCAGCCACTGAAGATCGCCGTGCTGCATTTTTGGGCGTTGTATGACATAGTCTCGGAAGAATGGCCACGATATACAGTCTAGCATATCGATATGAGGGACGAAGACTTGAAGCTCGGTTGGTCGAAGCCAATCAGGCATGTCCTAAGAGACGGTCAGAAAGATTTCGTTTTGAAACGACGATTTCAACGTGGTAGCCTTGCGAGCTTTTTTCAAAGATTTAACGGTGAATGACACTACTCACCGCATATGTTTCAGGAGTCGGGTTGATCTGCCATCTCATAACAGTCCAGACAAGCCACACGGCAGCCACCGAAGTGAAGACATAGTCCTGCCTTCGGGCACTATAGATGAACCGAGCAGCCCATTTACTAATCATTGGCGCACCTTCATACTCGCTCTGGTCGAATAACGCCGCTACACATGGAAACGTTCCGGTGAGATCGTCAGGATTCGCACCCTCGATAATCAGTTGTCGAGCCTCTCGAAGCGTGTCAGCCCAGGCCTTGGTCACTGAGTCAACACCATGGCCGTTGGTAGATGGCATCATGGCCCAGCTGTGCTTGGCATAGTAGTTCTGAAGCTGACCCTGCTGAGCTACGTCAGGGTAGTGGTTCGCTTTGATACCGCTAGAGAAAGGAAGGTTGCCGAAGTGATATGAGGAGTGGCTCTGAATGCAAGAGCCGAGATCGATTGGTATGCTATCAGCCTCGAAGATAGTACCGTCGAGCCATTCTGTTCTTTCGAAAAGGGTCTGGAGGAACTTGCTCTTGGCTTGATTGTTTCCGCCGACGATTCTAAAGGCTTTTAGTAAATATCAAGTTGATGGTATTCCTGAACGTTACGGGCTTGGAATATTATATCAAACGCGTCATAAATAAATGTATCTTATGACTGTGAAATGAAAGTTGTTTGCATACTCATATAGGGCCCTCTCTGACTTGAAAATACTTCTTTCTACATCGCCTCTAGTAAGACGTGTACGAATAGCCATATTACGGAAGGGACTTGCAAAGTCATAGACTAACCTTTGAGATACAACAACAGCTTTGGACTTGGAATCTATATAAGAAACGATAGATTCAACTGGCTCGCCTATTCTTATCCAAGCCATAAGCTCAGCGGCCTCAGCATCAGTTCCACCACGCATGGCTGCTAGGACAGTTTCGAGCTGCCTTAGTCGACCCTTTTGCTCATTAAACGCATGGGTAAGCCTATTGAGCCTCTCGCCTGACAGCGTCTTTGTGTCGTACGAACACGCAAGGCAGCAGGATTGACATCGCCCGCAAGGCTGCTGGCCGTCGCATTTTGTCTTTGTCTTGCGACACGGCACGCAGGCGTGACTGGTCGCGCCCTTGCGTGACGAGAATGCTCTTGAGGCTCTTGGGTGGCCCTCGCGTGGCGGGGAAGGCGGTGGATCGTTTTTGCGCCTTGGAGGAGCAGGGGCAAGACTTGGGAGATTTACCTGCATAGCTTAATATGAGGCCTGGCGGGACTTGACACGGTACCTCAGGCGTTAAAAAGATGATCGGACAATGACGTTGTTGGGGGTTCGTGGTCAATGTTTTACGTTGTACGTTCCGTCTATCTAGAGTTGCTACCGTCAGTCCACGTACGTGGTTGCATTCGCGCAAGGTGTACATGTGTCAGGTGATCGTAAGCCTGCGTTGTTCTCGACAGAACCTCAGGGGTATGTGGTGAGGTGACGGGATGGTGATGTGCAAGTAGTTTATAAGTTGAGAAGTGACAATGAACTAAGGTAGTCCGACGGATAACCTCAAAGGTTAAATGGGAGTTATAAACGGTGCGTTCACTGGGTCAACAATTTCATACGCTGATAAAACAGGGCCTTTTATCGTAGCGTGTCTGTGTCGACAACCAAATCATACCAGTCTAAACCAAGAAGGGCGAGGATAGTTTCTGCCCTGTCATTCTTAAATTTCATGTATAAGGTGTCAAAAAAGACTTGGCCATCTTGTCTAAGGGTAAAAAAGAATCAGGTAAAATTATGATAACTTCAGGCCTAAGCCTGTCTAAGTGTTTCTGTTCTCTTATCTAAAGCGGACAATTTTTATGGTGTTCAGGCTTATCTCGTTACCTGGCAGACTCACAGATCGCAGATCCTTCGCTTGATCGATGAGCTGATGAAGGAATCACAGCCTCATACATCACAGCACAGCCGTTCTATGACAATAATACTGTATGAGATTTCTTCCCTTCTCTCTGCTTAATGCATGCACGAAACTCAACCACGGGTCTTGGAGACTTGTGATAAGAATTACGTCCCGTACAAGGCCAAGAACAGCAAGCCTCTTTCACAAACTTGCAGATTGATACTGTAACATCGTCAATTGCACAGAAACCTAGATACCCAAGATTGCACGCCCCTGGGACAGCTGCATTCCACCAGTCACAGCTCTGGTTCCCCAGATCTCGGAACTGATCGAGAGATTCGTTCAGGGCAACGAACATAATAGTGACATCATAGAGGGGCAGTGACAGGCAACAGGCCTTTGGACCCGGTCGTTTTTGTCCGCTGCCCTGCAAAACAGGTTATGGATTGTGACGACTATTTTTTGCCGTTCTTTGTCGATTGTTTCTTTGTTAATCTCTTTTGATCCTTCCTTCTCGGCGATGACGGGATTGAACAAGGGTGGCTCTCGGGAAGCATCTTTCCCCGGCCCAAAATGCCCACTGATGAAGCGCTGGTGACGTCGTTGGGGGGCAAAAGCCTCTCGCCATGGATTATCGGACCCCACGACAGCTGGAGCTGAGCAAGGCAGAGGTGGTTCCTGGTGTCTTGACTGGACGCCTTGTGTTCTGAGCCTCGCCTACGCAACTTCCGTCAATGCCGTTGACAGTTGCAGATCATCCTGACATCCGAAGCCGAACAAGAGGGCACCACGGGCAGACCAGGAACACGGCTCGGCTGCACGGTCACAGCACACCCACGGTGAGGAACCTTTCAACGGTTTGTCTGCAGCTATCCACTTCAAAACTCTGCTGGTCTCTTTTGGCCTTCCCCAGAATTCGGTACCGTGCGATTAAGTGAGGAGCAGGCAAGCCGCAAATTTTCTCATGGGTCCGAGTTTAAGAGATTTTCTTGCCAGGACCCGGCCGGGTGACGGAAGCCCGCTGTCTGCTTGGAGCCGGGCCGAAGCCGGAGCGGGGGAAGACGGCGCTTGGCATCGCGGGGGCGCCATCGCGATAGAGTCATTCAGTTACAGTATCACCAAAGCATGAATCAAGACAAAGCAACGATCATACAGTCGGTGAAGAGCTTACTCGCTATGCACAAACAAAAAGCGGTGTCGTGTTTCTGTTCTGCAATATAGACATGTTCTGGTCGGTTATGGCTGACGAGAGCGACAAGGCTACCGAAGAAGGGGGGTGCTGAATGATTCAGTAGCACACACTTTAGACACTGTACCAAGCGGTGATCCACGACTGACTCAAAGGTTTGCTCAGTGGCGGACAACTCTGAATGGAAGAAAATTCTGTATCGTTCCCCTTGTTCAAGACACGGAGATAGCGAATGAGTCAAGTCGAACGGGTTTTAAACTTTTGACAATGACAGGTTTGTTTCGCTCGGTAACTCCAATAGCCTGAGGCATGTTTCGGGCTTTCGCCAGAGTTTCAATAACCTTTTCAATAGACTCGGGGAAAAGCAAGCCCTAACGGCCATGTCCCCGTTTCCCTTTTGTTTCTGGACACAAATAGAATTCACAATAAGAAATAACAGCCGGGATCCGAGAGGAACTGAGCGGCTCCGTGATTATCGGTGCGTTCGGAGGTAAGGATTCTTGCCCAGCCCCCTGCAAGCTGACCCCAGATTCCCTATTTCAGAGAACCTCGGCTTCATTCTGGCTCCGAGAGCTTCTCATCGCAACGGGAGAACGTCGCAGCAATGCAGACACCATGTTGATTCACAAATAGAAAGTTTCATTCTTTTGGGCAGCTGCGCCAGACAACACCGCCCTTTCTCGTTGCTCACCGTTTCAGCTCGGGACCTCGTGGCGTGAAGCTCTCGATGATAGCTTGTTGTCTAATGTTCCCCTAGGATAAACACGGAGTCAACATGTGACGGCGGCGCAACCCCAAGTTTCAGTTGTCGCTCCCCGCCTCTTCTGGTTCTACGGGCAAGATGCCAAATCAAGATGCGGCACATGCGCCTCTGTTCAAATCATGGGGTTTGGTCAAGCTAGCCGTCCATTGTCTTGGATCATCTTGTTCTAGTGCAGGTGATTGACGTGAGCCTCAGTCCCTACGACATGTCACATCCACTTCGGGCACCGGCCTTGCAAGTAGACTGTTCTTTGGAGAGCGATTTAGGCTTCCCTCTCGAGGCTGAAAATCAGGGTCCAGAGCTTTTGGGCTGCGGCATAAAAGCGTGGCTGTCGTATTCCTACTCAGTCCGGCCGTATCGCGATGCCGTCAGCTGCGCATACTACCGTGTTCCGTTGTAGGCAACAGTTGCGGTCATGGTCAGCAGTCAGCAGGCAGTCGTTATCTTGGATTCGAACTGTATCATATAACGAACGTATCCCATGTGGTCTTTTCCCCGCGCGGATTGTGCGTAGTATGCGCAAATCATGGATGGTTTGCATCTGGCAGGTCGCTCAAATAGGTAGCTCGATTTGATTGATGCTAGCTGCTTATCCGCACTCCCCTCTCGTGGTCCCCCTGTCAGAACCGAGCCTCCACCGCGAATGCCTGCTTCCCCGCAATCAGGCCCCATCACCAAAAGTGTACATATTGGATACGTGGTGTTTGTGGGCTTGGCCAGGTGGCGGACAGCGAGGATGAAAGTGTAAGATTGTTGCCTTTTTTTGCTCCAATATTAAGACAGAGGTTTGCATCGCCAAGGGCTTCATGCAGGTCGCAGTATCGTTTGTTGAGGCCTACTGTTGGTCACTCTCATTTGTCAATAGTCTCACGCAAGGCGGTAATAGTACGGTCGCTCAACGCAGGGGCTGGCTGAACATGCTCAACACCCATTTTCGACCACAGACGGGGACGAACATTATCAGATTATGATTGTGCGTGCACAGTGTCACAAGTTGCATCCCGTATTGGATAACATCATCACGAAAGTTGTGTTGCATGGGATATAAGCCTAGAACGAACCCACGGTAAGCGTAATGAACATCGTACCATCGACTCGTGGCTCTAGGCCCGAGCTTTTTGGGATGATAAGGGGAGCGTAGCCGTAGCCTCATAGCCTCAGTCTATCAAACCGGCCGGGCGGTTTCCAGTCCCATCACGGATCCATTAGCACACCGAACCGGATCCACAGTGTTTTGTTTTTCTTGGTTGATGAGAATTCAGGACATGTCTCAAACCATTTTTGGAGTAATTGCAAGCTGACACGGTCAATACCAACAATGGAGCCAAGAGATTAAACCAGTTTCCTTGTTTGGAAAGCCGGCTTGATCGCCGGCCTTTTTGTCTTACTTGCGGGTGATGGCGATCGTATCAACGCAACGCATCATAATATGTACGGGCTGATTACGGTGTTTCTTTTGCATAGTTTGGTCGTATAAAGAATGTAAGATATTGTGACTCAAGTAGGCACTGATGCTCTCGCTCCGTAGAAGAATGGAAGAAGGTAAATTATGAAAAACTTAGCACAGGCCGTCCAGTCGTGTGCAAGACCGCCCATCCATCTTGACTCCAACAAGCCGAATTTCAACACCCCAACCCGACTCTTCCCCAAGGTGTGTGTGTGTGCGCGCGACAATTAAACCTCAACGACAACAACATAATTCCCTCACGATCCAGCTAGCTTTGGGGGTTGGTAGATACGACGAGTCTTCCTGCGATGCCGGTTTTCGGCGTATGTAGCACAAAAGTCGGTGGCCCCGAAAGATTAAATTGTTTTACCTACGGGATACATTTCGTGGAATGCATTGGTAGGGCATATCTTTATCCAGGCCCTCGCGCATCCCCGCAGAATACGGTAGGAATGGATCCAGCCCTGGGCCTTGTCAAGCAACAAGACTCAAGGCCAGGCCTCAAAAGGAGACCACTTTAAAAAGGCTAAACCTACCCCCACGGACTCTGACGGGATGCCTTGTTTGATCAAAGCCACACTCACTATTGCCACTGTGGATTTATGATGACCCCTAGATGGACGCTGTGACTGTGTCCGCTGAAAGCTCTGAGCCTCATAGGCCTCCCGTCTTCACAGTGCAGGCACGCCCCTTCTTGATGGATGTGTTTGCCACCCCCCTCCCCCTTACGCAGCCCACACTCCACCTTTACCTGACCTAGACTCCACACTCGGTACAGCCTCTGCTATAACCATCAGCCTTCCCCCGAAATCCCATTCCCCGGGCCTTTCCCTCTCTCTCTTGTTAATACACTATACACATCACGATATACCGTCACAGCTTCTATTCGGCGTTGTTTTTTTGTTAACGAGCTGGACCTCCTCATCAATACTGCTTGACGCAACAAACAAATCAAATCAAATCAAATCAAATCAAATCTCAGCCACCCCTTTGTAGAGTTCCACCTGTTTTGTTTATCAGGTCGTGTCCATTCCATACCTCTATCCACCAAAACAAAGGACAACCACAAACAAGCAAAATCTCAAACGTATAACAATACGGCAACAGTCCCCTTGTGAAAGCTTACAACCAACAAATATTTTCACAAACCTGCACATATCAGTCATCATGGCTCACGCAACCGAGAACTATTACTACTACGTCCCCAATCTCCAGGCCATCGACCCTACAGCCCGTGAAGTCGACCCTTCAGCCTACGCCTGGGTGCAACCGACCATTATCGAAGATGAGGACCTCACCTTTGGCGGAAAGTCCTTGAGTACCTGGTACGAGGAGGATCGTCGCCGCCACAGCAGTGGCAGTGACGAGGAAGAGCGCCGTGGACGCGAGCGCGTGCGAAGAAACTACTCGCGTTCTAGCAAGTCGCACAAGAAGTAAACTGGCTTTCATGCCATGGAGGAGCAAGGAAGTGGCTGGCCTCGACATTATGATACCCCTCTAGACACTCGACCTACACTACCCTCACCGCCGCAACACCTTGCTCAATACTCTTGATGCTTGACCGCATCTCTACCATCATTCTATTTCAAACTCACCATTATATCACTTCTCATCGCTCGACATATCCACATGAACGACTATAGACACTCACATTCCCACAACACCCGCTTCGCATCGCTCATACTCTCGCTCTCCCCAACCCCTTTCTTCGGCTTGCTCTCCATTGGCATCGGCATCAGCATCAGGACCATCACGACAGGGAAGCGCATATAGATTTCGGGGACCAACTCTTCGTGCATCATGCGGCTGCACACATTTTTTAGGCGTTATTGTTTTTATCACTTACATTTGGGATACCCCATGCTGGATCGTTACATTGTTTGGCTGGCCTGGGCCGCCAACACTTTTGGGATAGGGACGCGGTATAGAGTGAGCATTATTCTCTTGTGGATGAGAGTGGTTTGAAGGAATAGGATGGCGGTGCTGGACTTGAGGTAGCACCCACACTGAATGGCAGAAATACCATAACTTACTACAATATTGTCTGGCTCAACGTGATGTGAATGAATGTTTGCCCAGCCGAAATCAACCGCACATATGTCGCCTCTGAATCTAAATCCTTATCCAAATCATGATTTACTTATTCGACGTCGACTCGCGTACGCTTCCAACGTTACATGGCCTCAGTCAACTTAGAAAAGCTGCCTCACCATGTTGGCAGATGATCCACGCATGAGGTCACATGCGTAGTCATGCCACGTGCTTTCGTGCATGTCAAGGAAAAAATGTCGATTAATTCCGAGTCAGGTTTTGGAGAATCCCATGCATGGTGCTTGCATGACGTCGATATTTCTTCTCTGTCGATCTATATGTAAAAGTCTGTTTCTTAGAGGCCGAGGCTCATGTGATCTACGGTGTTGGAGAAAAGCGGCGATTTGGAGAATAATTTTTTGAAGATGCGATTGATAAGGTTGCCACTTGCTTGTGACGATTGTGAGCAATCGTCACGTCAATGTCCCGCAGCATATTTTGAACGGATCACCCTCCGCTTGTCGTGAGTCGCTCGGCGATCCAAGTCCGGTCGTTTTGTGTTGGTTTAATGTGGCAAGTGGGATTGTTTCGTGATCATGACCACCTTGTTGATCTGCGGCCTTTCAGTGACATTACATTAGAGACAGTGAGGGAGCCTATTTGGCTTTGCATACATGGCAAATGAAGCGTACGGCGAAAGTGGCAAAACTAACCTTGGCATTTCCTGAAGATGGTATTCCTCAATCTTTGACGGTCATGAAACGGAGTTGCGACTATTGACGGCATCATCATGGTCCCGTCATGTGTAGACTTGGAGAAGGTCAACGGGGGATCGACAATGCATTTCTCCATTTACCGTTTATCACCGTTCGTACCGAATGTTTGGGTCCTAGACTCATTCCAGTTTCGGGGCGTGAAATGTCGCCAGTAAATGCGTCGATACGTTCCGTCGTTTGAGTTTGATATGTGGTGTGTGCTTAGAGCTCTCTCGAACAGTAGTTTATGTTTTGGGCAATGCACTCGGTTGTTCGGGGAGTTCCCCAAGAGCTGAAGTAAAAGTTATTCCTTGACTTACCTGCCGGGACCAGATCGAGAGTTGCAGACGTAGTTGAACAACAAAATTTGATGAATCGGTGCATCTAGAGACATAATTGGTATGTCAATAGTTGGGAGGATGCGATACAACGCGACCCAAGACTGACAAGTGGCCATGGTTGGGACTGGCTCGCGTCAGAAGATCCCTCCATTGCTATCGTCAAGCTCGAGGCATCATGGAGACCCTGATCTTTTGGCTAGAGTTTCTGCCATCCATAACATAACGTTATAGCATAAGTACACCAGCACTCTGTCATCCTCAGGCCAAGTGACACATGAAGTCTGGTTTTCTCTAGCATTTATGTCAGTGGCCCAGTAGTCCTGATCAGGGACACGGTTACTCGACGAGCCGGTACAGAATATGCGAGCTTTTACTCGGTTGTCAGGCCATAGCTGAGAGATGTATGATGAGGTTTCTTGGTCTCCTTAACGGTGCTGAGGTTTACAAGACTCGGCGCATCTTTCCCTTGATCTTTCTTGATGTACAAGTAATATACGTTGACCTCTTTGGCATGGTTTGTAGAAGTGTCGATGAAGAAGCCCGGTCGGTCTTCCATGATGAGCCTGGAGTGTTTAATCCCATCTCAGCAGAGTCAATTTCTTGGCCTGATAGATACAGCTTCATGGCGCCGATTGCTGTCACAGACAAGAAAAGCGTTTCGGTCGGTCAGGAGGTTGGGTCACTCGTTGTCGTTGCAGCCGTGGTGGTAGGAGCAGATAACTCATTAGCAGTCGTCTTTAAAGACACAATACTTGTTATTGATTCACCGTTCTGAGTTTGCAATCTAGTATTAATGGGCTTCTTGACGTATGCATTTGTTGCGGTTATGAGATCGAAGCTTACGAGGTCAGTGATCGTTGTTCCAAGGTCTGCGGTAATGGGGAAAGTGAGGGCGGATAGAGGCGAGTTTGCGACATTTACAGATCCAGTACCCATACATAAGTCATTTCACTATGACTATTCACTTAGGTCATGATCGAGTCCTCTTATTTAGATCACTCGTGCGGCGAGTTTTGCAGACGCTTGCAGCTTTAGGCCCAATGACATTGTACTAGGAGGGTGGCACGATTTATAGCAACTAGATGACAATGAATGACAAGAGTCAAGACAGATGAACAAAATAGAGCGTAGTTCATGGGTTTCCTGTGAAGATATTCAACTAGTTCGAAAGGCCAAGGAAGATTAACCATCGGATCACAGGTGTTGAAACGGGGGAACTCCATGAGGCGAAGACGCATCATCACACCACGAGGACAGAACAGAGATGCATGATGAATAGTTGACTAGTAAGATCCAGTTCTGTAAGAAGATCATAGCAATGAGTTAAGTGATTTAAATCACTGACTAACTTGTTCAAATAAGAGTTATTCTAATCTTCTTTCAGCAAGCTATGGACGGCCTGTGAGCTCGTGACAGTACACACATGTAGCGACGTTGAGAAGAATGCATCGGTCACTTCAGGCAAATATACGTGAATGACTATTGATTCGTATCATAGCTAGGTAATACAGGCTGTTTATGGGACAATAGTAAAGGAAGGATAAGCTTCCAGCCTAGTTGTTGTTGCTGTTCTCTCATGTTTGGCGCCATCAGCTAGTCATCGCAACAGGCACAGCTTGGCATGATCAAACGCTCGGCAATGGCCTCATAGACTCAAGTCTACACGATGTGCTCCTCCTTTTCGCTCGCCAGCTTAATTTTGCCTCCTCTTCTCTTTGGTTTGTTTTCACTTCGATCAGATCCAATACGGGACGTCAGATAGCATCATAGCAACCGACGTCTCTCATATCGAACAACTCTGAGTCAGTATGTCAGCTTGCTCCAGGGAGAATCAATCTGGCAAAGAATTCTGTGGCACGCCGGATGAGATTAAGGCGTACCATCAGAACAACACTATCCAATACATACATTATCACTTAGATGACAAATGGTGCCTCAATTAACGACGCTGCTCAAAATAGTTCCCTGGGAGTTATATGTGTATATACGCGATTTGACACGACATCTTGAGACCGCGACTGCGTATCCCATTTTCCCAGATCGTAGTTTCGCTGTGCGAAATGAGATTGGATGAGGATGTGTAACCGAGAGTCAATAAGAACGTTACGACCTGCGATCAGTCGATCAATATTATCGCGTAAACAAATTCCATCAGGTCCAGTACATTCAGCAGGAAGTCTTCTTTTTGTGATGCGCTCGGGGAATAGGACGTTCGGTCGATGCTCATTGACGCATCGGATTCGTCATCAATATGAAGCAATGAACTTTTTGGTTGAGGGTACGCTGTAAAGATATCCTCATTTCCAAGAAAAGTACGACAATAATAAATAGAAGTTTCACAATTCTAACTAGCTCCTTATCAGTGTTTTTCTCAACGAAGCACAGATTTAGTGCGCGCGATACCTGGAATGTTGAGGTCGATGGTCGAACGAATCGGCTGACGCCTCTCAAACCATGAACAGAGTGCACTTGAACAGATAAGACACTTCTGAGATTTTAGAAACGTGACGGCAGTATCAGTAATCGCTGCATAAATCTCTGAGAAAGTTGAGATAAGGAACGATGTCACAACTGGCTCGAGGTTTAAGATTCTGTCTGTCTCTAGAACCAAACGATTGCAGTTCGTCATCATCAGACTTCTTGTTACACACAGAATCAGAGGATAGCTTCTTATAGACGATCGAGGCCCACTTACGGTTTTAGTGGAAAGATAGCCATGAGGAACAAATCGGTTGAGTTCAGACGTTGGCGTCTGAAGGTGCCCTTAACGTGTCGAGGTTTACCAAGGATTTGTAACTTTATGGCCATTCCCACGGTATCGACCTCTTCACAGCCGTCAGCACTACTATCTGCTGGTCTAGATCTTACAGCTTGTACGAATATAGTTCTGGACGTGCATTTCAGCTGTTGATCATCCAGGGGCGTTTGAGAGAAGCAAGCCACAGCTGAAGACGCCATCAAAAGTTGACGCCACAAGATATCAATGAATGCCAGTTCCAGCAACGCCATTTTCGTGGTCTGTTAGTGGTCTTCTTACACTGACTGGGGTTGAAATTGTGACTGTCACTTTCTGACCTTGCATGATCATTTTGTTGGATGCATCCCTTGCATCCCATGAGCAATTGTCTTTGATCATTATCGTCTTCCCCTACACAAAGTCGCATCATTCAACAATTGCATCCATGTTTACTACTTGTTGTAACATCAATCACTTGGTGCTTATCAGCAATGACAGACCATGCTCATCATTGAAATGGTCGCTGGGTGGATCCAAGGGTCTCCGGGAGCCCGCTCGCGGCAGCGGAAGTTTCTCTCCTTCAGCCTTAAAATAGGCTTGGCTTGGCTTGGCTTGGCTTGGCTTAGTTTGCGATGTGACTCAGAAAAAGTCCATGATGTTAACACTGCTGAACGATGAAGCGGCTATACCGGCTCTACTGGGTACGTTGCAGAGTAAACAGCGGAATCGTCTGTCTTTTTGCGTAATTGTACCATAGATGATAGTGAGCCTCCATCACCTCCGTCATTGCTATATCATGTAGGCCTGACGCCAAAAGCTTATCGTGCTCTGGGCTCTTATCAACGAGCCAGACCTTGTGACTGGCCCCGTTATCCTGGCTCTGGGGTCTCTGCTGGGCACAAGATCAGGCTTGCAGCCCTTTCTTTTCCAAGCCAGGATGTGGTTTGCTTCTGGCGTGCGGATGATTGTACGCGTCCCTCGCCCTGGGAAAGAATGGGAGAAAATCAGTGGCTAGGACTAGTACGTCAAGTCAACTGCCGTCTGCCGAGATGATCCGTCATGCAAAGTCGATCAATGATGTCGTCGGATGCGACAAAAGCCGGTCAAGTAGCCCCAAAAAGTAGTACCTACTGTAACTTCATGACTTGACGGGACGGAAATGCTTATCTCTTGGCTATTCCCATGTGACTCAATACGCACCCTCCAAGACGATCTAAAAAAAAATGAACTTGAAGCTGTCTTGTCTTGTCTTGTCTTGTCTTGTCTTGTCTTGTCTCGGACCCTCAAAGTGGCGTCCCCCCTTCTTCTTCTTATCTAATTTCACGGCATTTGCCGTTTGGGCACAAACTATATTAAACTGCTGTTTGACCCCCAGAAACAAACGTCGTCACGGAGATCGCCTTACTATTATTTATTTACTTTTTAGTCCCTGTTCAGGTACGAAACAGAACGCTTTGGTAAATGAACAAGGTTCTGCCTGTCATATTGGGCCAGCTCATCCCCACTACATCAGCGAACAACGCATCAATAGCCAACCGCCCTGAGCATTAAGAGCCCAAAGCAGGGAAGAAAGGAAAAAAGGGCGACCAAAGAAGAGGAAAAAGGAAATATTCCGAAAAAGGAGACGAGGCGACTGAGTTGAGACATTGCGACAGTCGATATAATACCCCCAAATAACCCAGCTTTTTCACTCCTCTCATCACCAAACCCAATCACATTTCACATTCGACTTATATACACAATGTATCGCGAGAACCATCCCGGTCGTCTTTCTCTATCCACAATGGGAAGCTCTCCCAGCGATGAAGCAGTGGCCCTACCAAAGCAGCAACACGACCAGCGAAGTCGCCAAGCCAGTACCTGTTCAGAACGGAGCTGCGAGGCTATGACTGCCGATGAGACCAGAGAGTTGTGGAGATGCATGCTTGAGCTGCAGCTTCGATATGGTTGCTACAACTCCACCAGAATAGACATGGCTGTCGACGCTGGCGAATGCGGTATTGATTTGATGCGTAAGTACTTGCTCCACTGTATTCTATCCTGTACATTTGTTAACAACCCGCAGCAAATCGCTTTATTATCGATACCCTCAATGAGTCTGTCATTGATCTTCCCAACGAGGGCCGCGAGCTACTCAACCGACACCTATGTCCGTCATCACCAAATAAGCAAAAGTGGAAGTTTTGGAAGAAGGACTAGGTTTATTTTTTTGTTGTGTAATTGGTTTTATGGCGTTGGCTAAGGATACGAGAACGGCATTCAAGCGTAGCATGGAGCGGGAGTTGGATATTGCTGCTTAAAATTACTAAACGATACCCGCGATATCAGAATGGGCCTGATTTATACAATTAATTTTACAAACACCAAATTATCACCACATTGACACTCGTCAGAATACAATCTCAAAATCCCTAAAGCTTCTCCTCAAAGACCGTCTCCCCGGTAAACCCCGCCTGGATCCTCATACTGTCCAGAACCCTCTGCTTCACCTTCTCATGCTCAATATCCATCCCCGCAAACCCGCCATGCGTAGCCGTAAACTCAACATGTCTCAGCACCCGCCACATCCTCAGCATATCCTCGACACCCAACGGGATGAAGTTGGGGATGCTCCACAGAAACGCAAACGAGTTGGCGCCTGCTGGTCTCGACTGCTGAACCCCCGCGGCGTCTACATAACTACCCACGCCCGACGCCGTGGTCATGAGCGTGTCGGCGATCAAGAGCCGCGACTTGTAGTGCAGGACAAGCGAGCCCGGGAAGTGTCCGCCGAGCTTGATCGCTGTGGCGCCTGTGTTCTGGATCGGCGTCGAGGGTTCTGTGAGGAAGACTTGGTGCGTGGACGATAGCGCCGTCCACGTCTTGTCTTCGGATGACAGGTACACGGGACAGCCAAAGGCGCGAGCCCATTGGACGTGGGTGCTGTAAAAGTGCGGGTGGCTTATGACGATGGCCTCGAGACCGCCCACATCATTGATCCGCTGGATGGTCTCATCGTCGAGGAGCGAGATACAGTCCCACAGGATATTTCCCGTGGGTGTCTTGATCAAGATAGCTCGTTGGCCGATAGCGAACTTTGGTGTGGTCGATATAAAGGTTATATCGGGATCGGAACCCCAGGCCGTCCATTCATTCCTGTGTGTCTTTTTCAAATCCCCCAACAGAGAGAAAGACTGACCAGACGGTGGGACGGACTGTCTAGGGTCGTCGCAGATAAAACAATTCTTGAGTTGGCTGCGGTTCCCGGTAGGATACTGTGTTCCACACGCATCACATACTAGCCAGGAGTCAGCAGTGACGGGATCGTACGGCTCAGTGGTGATGCTCATGATGGCCTAGCTTGCGACGACAGAACCTGTTTTTGTGGTGTTTTGGTTGGTCGATCGTGCACATAAAACAGGTTGCAGACAAGTTGGGTATTCTACCTTCTTGTATTGGGACGCATCCCCCGCTTCCGAACTCGAGGTTAGTATTTGACAGCTGAGCAGTTGGTTGTCTGCTCTGTCAGCATCTTCAAGTTGATTGATTCTGATGACGTCATTTGCTCATGATTCCACATGGTTAATTGTTTCTTCTCCACGTTTGGCAATGTTACAGATCTGGCTTGACGATTGAGGAAATGATACCGCGATGGGATTACCAAACTGATCTCTTGTTTCTCCACATACAGCTAACACGTCAACCCGCAGGGTCTAGACTCAACAAGTTCAACAAACTGATTCCACATGGTCGTATATCGTCTCGTATTCATGTTAAACACAGTACTGGTATTCATCGTATGCTTTTACATGCTCAAGCCCATACAAACTCCGGACACCTTCAGCCAAAACACCATAACCCAATCATCAGTCATATCATGATCCTTACCATGCCTCCCACATCTGGTTGCCCATGGAGATCAACCTGTTAAACAACTGATCCCGCAACGAGACCGCCGTGAGATGGTGCTCAGTTCCATCTTTTGTCCGAATCATCAATCCGTCCACAATCTCACTACCCATCGCCCATCCGACAATGATCTTGCTCTTCCAGCCTAAACCACCCATCTTCTTGAGCTCGTCAATCTCCCCAATAGTCACCGTCCACGCAGGCTTTAGGTCGCCGATATCGGTCGTCCAACTCACAGCCGGTGTAGTCGCCGTAGCTGTGATGTAGGCGTGGCCCTTCTTACCCTTGTACCGGGCTGGGAAACGGATGGGACCAGTGACGGGAGGGGGTTCGTCGCCTTTCACAACACCGAGTCGGTTCTTTGCGTGATGAGCGCCTGCCTTAGCCTTGGCTTTATCGGCAGTGAGCGCTGCTGTGACACCGCCCTTGGCAGTACCACGGATAAAGTTCATGAGGCGATGCGACTTCTTGTGCTTGCTCTTTTCTTCTTCCTGCTCCGCTTCGTCCTCGTGAATCACGTTGGGGTCAGGCTGCACGGCCTCGGCAATCTCTCCTTGCGATACTCCTTCTGATGGTGTTAGCATAAACGTGGACTCGGGACTTTGATACACACCTAAATGCTCCAATCCCTCTCCAGCAGTTGCGTGAGGAACAGGTGGGGCTGGCACATTCGAAGATGGAGGTGGAGGCAGAGGGGCCTTGTTCTTTTCCCCAATACGGAGAAGAGTGATAGCCAGCTGTGCGTTGGTCGGGACTCCTCGAAGGATAGTGTTTCGAAGTTCGACATACTTCTCCCAGCGGGGATACGTCCTGTTGAGGAAGTCCAGGGTCGGTGTGATAATGGGATCACCAAAGAACCCAAAGCCAGCGGCAAAACCCATTCCCTTGATGGCCATATAGGGGGACGTGAAATACGATCCGAGAAGCATAGGAGTGAGGACACCAATAAGGATAAACTTGGGTCGATGGCGGTGGAAGGGTGCAGCTGGGCTGAGGGCGTTTCCAAATCGTTCCCAAGTGTCAACAAAGTCGGCCAGCAGATGCATAGTTGGGCGAGCCTTGGCCCACACAGCTTCGGAAACGGGCTTCTTGGCCCTGTTGTGCTCAGCATGAGGATTCTCTCCCGTAGCCTTCTGTCGAGCTTCCGTGGCTTCTTCAGTAAGTTTCGTAGGATCCGGAGCAGCGCTGTCATCATCGGGATCTGTCTGGGGATGCTTTCCGGCAGCCGTACTCACAACAATCTACACGTTGTTCGGTCAGTTTCTGGCACGACGAAATATAAAGCAAAAAAGAAGGACCTTACACCGGAACATACCGTGGACAGGCTTGTCACGAAGCTGTGAGCCTCTTGCTCCACCGCTTCACCCTTATGCTTCTCAGGTGCACCGGTTACTGAATCATCCGAGGCGAGAACACCAGCTGCTGGCTTTTTGACGCCTCCAGTCTTGGGATCGATCAGAGATGGGGGTGCCCCAGGGAAGCAGATGTCGCGGGCCTCGGGATACCAGATGAGGGTCATGAGAAAGAGAATAATGATCGGTCCAAGAATATCGAACAGCCATGCTAGGGTGTAGACGGCTAGAAAGGCAGATGTTCGTCGATACTCCTTCCATGAGCGCAGACGGACGATGTGCTTCCAGAAGGAAAACAGCTGTGTAAAGACAGACACGTAGAGACGCTCGATCTGTGCTCTAAGCTTCTCGGGCGAAAACTCCTCTTCATCTGCGATGTTCATATCAAGAGCTCCCAGCGGCGGCTCATCAATACTTCGGACGTAGAAAACCTGCTTGTCAAATCGTCGGAGCAAGGTCCAGACATCCTCATTCTTGAGTCCTCCCACCAGCGGCGGTACATGACGAGCCTCCTCGTTCCACCCCAGATTCTTGACTTCAACGTCTCCATGGTCGATCTGCGCTGCGCCCTTTTCTTCAAAGTCTTTACTCTCCTCGGCAAGAGCGTGGCTCACGGTTGGAGCTTCTTCTTGGTGTTGTTCCACGATCTCGGGCTCACTCCCTGCACCCGCCGAGAAACGGCGATTAGGGTCGTCGGGAATTGTAGCCATGGTTGAGAATTGCAGCTACTAGAATTGCAGCTACTGTACGTTGTTCGTAACAAAGTTGAAGACGAAGGATTAAATCGCTCCTCGTATTTTGTTATACGATAATGACTGGAATTCGCTACCCCGCCCCCTACGTCAAACTGTTTTGCCAGGGAATCAGTATCATGACATCTAACTATTGATCGTGACGTCATAATATCTCAGCTGAAAGACCATTACGGACAGCAGCGACCAACAGGGATCTGATCAACTGAAACATCCCAGCAAACAAAACGCAAGTATCCCTAAAACGGCTATTCAGTGGTCCGGATTTCTTGATCTAGAGCTGCTTTGTGTTGTGAATGAAGTGCAGGATGCAACCTCCACGTCACAATCCCGTATGACACAACACCATTGGTTTAGCGTCTTGGTCCGGAACACATCGAACATCACCTCCTTCTTGGTAAACCACTCATGCCCTGTTTTCGACGTGCACTTTCGTTCATCTATGAGGCTCGGTCAAGGATTACGTAGATCCCGGCTGCAACCTCCGGAGTGGGGCCGGTCGCCGATATCGCCGGACTACAACATCCGGAGGATGTCAGCTGCTCTCATCAGTCTGACCAAACGGCTACGGCATTACGAAATCAGTCATCTCAGACCTATATATGGCATTTGCCTGGTCTCGCCGCCATCGCGCTTCCCGTATTGTGAAGCCGCCCTCAGCGAGCAGGATTCATCATGTAGATATGTGGGACACAAGCAGCCAACCTGGTGAGGGACTGATCAGCGTATCAAATCACCCAATATCCACTCTCACGTCACCTCATGGTTCATCTATATATGTAGACCTTGAGCAAAACTCTTCCATCTGGCGAAGACAGTCGAGTGTCGGAGCGAACGCCGAAAGCCATCGACAAGAGGATATGCAGAGGACCTAGTCACTACAGGTCAGCAGTTGTGCTTTGCGCCTTTGATTTCATGGTTATTGCTAACGTCGATGATACTGCCGGATTTATATTTCGCTCGAGGTTGGAAACATGTTCCGACCTACACCATACACAAGGCGCATACTCTCAGCCTATTACCAAGTACTATCTCACTTTTTAAATGACTTCCTGGCATACACATACACCCTTCATATTACTCAATCTCAGGAGCTGTGGCTTGCACTGTTTGTTTGTAATTTGGATCCCTGTGCCTTGTTTCCAGAGCGCCCTCCGTCCATCTCTCATCAAAGTCAACTACCCGGTAGGAACAGCATTCGGCAGCACATATTCGTACGCAAACACTCTCGGATTTTACTAATGCAGTCCTACATAGGTAAGCCCTTTCGGTCTATATGGTTCTACAGTCATCTTTGCGACTTATGTTTTACGTCTTGGATGCCGTCTTAATTGAGGAACAACTTGACGATTTATACCTGGGCAAATACCTCCCACGTATTGAGGTCTACACCCAACGAACAAGAGACACCTCCGACTCCTTAATCATTTAGAAACTTCCTTCTGATTCAATAACCTACTGATGTATCGAAACATCTATTCGAACCATTGGACAGTCATCTCGTTCTCAGAACTTGGGTCTGGATAGTTACCCTATACTAACAGCGTCATCTGACATATGAGAACCACAGGCTTTGGCGAAAATGACATTTTAAGCTACGAGATGGATCGAATTGAACATCAAACTTACCTACAGGAAATCGATTGAAGTACACGGCCAACATATTCATCCAATTTACACTCGAGCGCACTTATCAAGCCAGGCACTCCGAGAGACGACTCAACGAGATCACCATTCATCGATTCATGTTGAGTTCACGCGCGACAAGAGACAACTTTCTCAACGGTTTCGCGACGCAGTCACCTGCCCCAGCCATCCTTCAGCTTGCCGCCTTCGATCACCAAATTGACACGTTCAACTGATCTGCAAACAGCACAGAGATGAGGCATATAGTCACGTTGTCAATCACGCCTCCAAGAATCCAAGGTTCCATGTAATCACATTTATTTCGCCACATTGCGGCCTCGTTCTGTAATGGCACCTAATTCCGCAGTCAGTTCATAAAGGTTCCGCGAGTGGTTGGCAAATTGCTGTACCCATGTTCGAGCGAGCCTTGGGTGATATCTCTGCCGCTCGCGCAGCACGAGGCCAGAGGATATGCAGGAACAGCGTCCCCTAGAAACCGGTGAGGCCTGGGACGACTGGGGTCAAGGCTGACACAGCGTACCATAGAACTTGGCGTCAAAAGATAGCCTGATGTCCTGATCTCATCTGGCCAAAGACATCGTGGCTATCTCTGAGCAAGTGCCACTCGCGCTCGAAACAACTCGTTGGCTGCAAAAGGAATTTTGATCTGATTTGGCAGCCTCGGTCACGATATCAGGCTCTGGGCGAATGAGCGTGCGCCACACCGCGTTGGCCACTGAGCCAGGGCCAAGTCGAAACGTCAAATACTTGAAGGATCAAGTATCTCAGCCGCGAATAAGAATTCCTTGGAACAACGGCAAAAAGCAACGATGCACCGGCGGTGAACTTAGCAAGGTGCAACACCAGGGGGTTCTTCACCGGAGTGGTTCTCGACAACAGTGCAGCAAATCGATGCGATAGTAGAAGCACAAGCCTATGGTTCCGAGGCTCATCATGAGATCAAAGCGTCTCAGCCGCGATTATAGATGCCCAAGCTGACCTGTAGATCTCTGTACCCTGCCACCGTGGATTGGTTCAAGTTAGAGTCGCTAGACCACGTGCCATGCCGAGGTGACTTTATCTAAACGCCTGAACATATCACCAACATTTCGGACAAAGGATGCCACTTGGTCAAAGACAAGAGCGCTACAACGTAGGAGCTGGCGCAAAGAGTGCAAGCATTGCATATACACAAGTCCTGAACGACAATATCAGAGTGCCACGTAAAACATGGTGGAACCCAGCAGCCACTCGATTGAATCCAATATCTGCTGAAGAGAGAGCGAAAGCCCTGCCGTACATCGGCCATGGTAATCGACCACAAGAACCTAATGGAGTTGGGTCAATGGTAATCTCGCGCATTGAGGCCAGGCTACCGAGCATCCCGAAGAACAAACTCTCCTCCTCAGCAAGAAGGGTTTGTTGAGCAGAGACCGACATGACATGTGCATCACATCAGGATGCATCAAATACGTAGCATGAAGTTGCAGCGCATTTGCTCGCGTCTTGGTACCTTGTCCCAGCTCAGGTCAAGTCAGCCACAGCTTTAATGAGGCACACTCACACTACCACCATCACGACCCTTGTCACGATCGTCAGGAACGCGACACACCAAATCCTTCGGACCCCAAGTCCGCTGGCCGCGCTCTCTCTCGTCTCCCTTTTCGGGCATAGCCAGGGCGCCCAAGAGGCATTATTCGCGGGCGCATGTAGGAGAGGCTTATAAGAAGAAAGTCAATGGGCCACCGTTGGAAAAGTTTTGCTGCGCTATACATGGATGTTGAGACAATTGACTTTCGTGACAAATGTTCTTCTCCCTGCAGATTCAATTGGGCTTTTTGCTCCTGCGGTCCACTTGTCACCGTTGAATGATGTTGAAAGAACGCAATTGGCATTTTGATAGACTCTGACCTGCAGCCACTGTTGAGACTGACATCTAGAGGTTACATCCAGAGGCGAGGTACCCCTCCAACAGTCTTACATATCGACCGATTCGCTTCTCTGCTTATCCCCCACGATGCATCGCAAGTTACAAGCATTATCCTCACCTGTCTCTTGCATGTCTCTTGCAGCTAATGTACATACCGCAGTCGGTGCCGCTCATGGACAGCAGCCAAGAGGCACAGGACGTGGCGTGGGGCAGTCTATCGCAAGAATTATCTGCGATGACGGACAGGAAAGCAAGACTGAAAATTCTGATCTCGTCAGCCAGGTGGAGATACATGTGGGAATCTTTAGCCAAGGCTCCTCAACTGTCGTCAGCACCGCGCTTTCTTCCTTTCTTGTCGCGTTATTGAGAGAGCCCTAGTCTCTTGTGTTTGGCCCAATCGAAGTAAAATTGATGCAAATCTATTCCATATTTCGTTTGAGAGCGAGTCTAGTTTGTCATGCAGGCGGACACTCTCAGTATCCGCCCTAGGCTCTCACCACCTCGTAACACATGGCATCTAGACATATGTATCAGTGCTAAAATGCAATTGCTAAACTCTCGGGGGACATCCCTAGTTTCCCGAAGCAGTTCGTGACGTGAAACTGACGAGCCGAATAAATTCGGTATTGTCGACTGTAGTCAGCTTGTGATGGTGAACGCCGAGTCGCCAATAGTTTATGAGGCTCATGCACATTTCCCAGCAGTTTCGGCTCTGGGGCCTCTGACTGGTAGATCACTCTGAGAACATCAACTTGTGCCTTTTCTGTTAATATTGGGGGTTGACTAAGTTGATCGCGATGTAACCACGCAGAAGACTGCGAGGCATTGCCCAATTGAGTCCCGAGCAGCCCTAATATTGCCACCAGGAACAGACCTCCAGGTAAAAGCTTAGAGGCCGGTTACATCGAGAAGTCGTTGCATGCATATACAGACTTCAATAAGTCAAGCGCCAACAAGAACAAGTATGTTGTCGAATATCGCATTCGCACGTATGTTTTTTGCATATATTGCATATCGGTCAACACGTACATATGTAACTGGGGATTTTTTAAAAGCCAGGCCGTTAGTATCAAGGAATGCAAGCCATTGCAGCCGCAGCCGCAGCCGTTGAGTGCCGTGAAACATAATAGTATTGCGGCCCGTGTGTCATTCCACGATACTGATTCTGGCATAAAGTTGTCGCGATGGCTGAACTCTGTTCGTAACGAGCAAAACGTAAGTGATGATGGCTTGATGAGAGGAACTTCGATTCGTGGGATTCGATCTTGAAGCCCGTGCCCTGCTTCTTGGCCCAATCAGTCTATCGTCACCAACACGGCGTTCTGACCGTTAGATATAGAGCATGCAGCCGTAGCGCTCAAGCATGTTGGTCGACCCAACACTATTCACTGTTGCAAACCCGGGTGACATGAAGAGACACGGATCAATTGATTATTTCTGTAGACCCGGCGCAAAAACTTCAAATGGTTGTGTGACCGTACATTGATGATGTCGATGGTGATGATGATGACGAAATCCGGTGGACTCTTATCGAGCTTCTCCATTGCTTCACCCGCCCGCCAGTCAAGCTTGCTTCCTAGTTTGTAATGATCGTCGCAAAGAGTAAGGTACTGACTTGCCTTGCGACCCAGGCATCAAAAGTGCCGGTGGGTCAACGTAAAAGCTTCTGCAAGGGGCCTAAATGGGAGCCGTCAGCCAATCAACAAGCCCGATTGACGAGGACTTTTAACTGACAATAAACCGCAATATCGGCGCAATTGTGCCTCGAGAGGACTTTGTAGCCCTAGCGCATGGCCAGTGGATGGAGGGTCGGGTAGAGAAATCCTCAGAATTGAGTTTGTGCAGGCACAAAGTGAATGCATTGACTCCGAATGGCATCCGGGGTGCAGCAACACAGTTGCTAAACACCGGAGTGGGATGTTGACTGTAAAGGCATAGCCTGTTATTGGCAGAAAGAGTAGTTTAGCCAGAAGGCGTCTGGGAATCGTCGTTGACAATCTGCTCATCCAACCAACATCATTCTTCGTTGAGGGAAAGTGGTTGGAAACATTGTCGAACATGGAACTCCGAGACTGGCCAAGCGACCAATTCTTGAAGCCCAAAGGTTCTATCAATAAATCCATCCTCTCTCCTTTCAGAGCGGCTTTCCCCTGCTTCACTCACCACATGGTCCGCGGGTCTGACAGCAGCTCAACGAACTCCGAAGGTGAACTCAAACTAACACCTGCGCGCGCGTGCGGTCTCTAGCCGAGTTCAACAAGACGTGATAGTAGCGCCACTGGGCTTGGATACTACTTTACAAGAGCAATTCGCGCATTCGACCACCTCGCCGAAGTAACAAGCTAACGCCTTGGTGTTCAAGGTACTCACTGTGGCATGTTCGGCATCAGTGCCGAATGCAAGCGATCAGAATTGGCAGGTCTATCACCATCCGTAAGGAAATCAATAGATCTTGGTGAAACCATTTAGGAAACCTTGAAACCCATGTCTTCTCACCACCCTTGTTCAATATCAAGAGTTTCCTACCATAAGGTCCGCCAGCACATGCGGAACCGTTGAAAGCTTCCGCGAGTATAACGGTCAGCCTCCAAGACTTTTCACCAGCATCGGCCCCAGGTACCGCGGTGAGGCTAATGCAGCAGGGCTTTCCACCTCGGGGGACCCAGGGTTGTCGTGGCTGGTCGTGTTTATGGGCTAAGAGGCAGACAATTGGCAGTACGTACCACGAGTTTAAGCTCTTGTGATGGTCGGTAAAGAAGTAGAATCGGTATTTTATCCGAAGCGGTGATACCAAAGTGCAGTCATTGTACAGATCCCAGAGCGGCAACAGTTGCGTTAGCATGAACAGCGCTGCTTGACGAATTAATCATCATAAATTCCCCATACGATCATCATGTGAGATCGCGATGCTTGTTCGATGAGAGATGATTGAATAAGCCTCTGCCAGATCGACACAAACATACTGGGGCAGTAAAATGAGCAGTCGAAGGATAAGCTTTTTCATCAATCACCTTGTTCCCGGAGCGCTGGACGCCGGCACGCTTTGGCGTCCTTTTGGCGTCCCAGCAACCTCTGATTGTCAAGCTTTGCAGCCACAGGGACCCGCCGACAAGCCTAACGTCCCTTCCATGTTCTTCCATGGGCCGGCGTCGCTACCCTTCCGCCGGAGAGCTTGGATTGCGGCCACTACGCCGGGATGGGTAGGTGTACCCCATTGAGCAGTAGCTTGGTGCGTGACAGGATGCAAGATTCAAGATTCGAAGACGAGACATGACAGAATACAACGACAACAAATATTACAAGGGATGTTGGACTCTCAGATGCAGGGTAGAATGGCTTTGTGGGATCCTCATGTTTCTCGATGTGTTTAGCACGATGTCCCACTCCACCTCAACCCTGTTCCAGGGTCCTGACTCTTGCGGACAGAAGCAACCAGTAGGCGAGAACGCGGTCTTTTAAAGGGGCACAGAAGGATTCAATTGACCTTGCAAGTCAGTTGCAAATTCATTGCGCATGAGAAAGAAGAAGAAAAAAGGAAGAAGTTCTGTGCGTGGGGATCATCCACTCTGACTTTGACGGTGGAGCGCGTTCTAGTTGATTGTGGGCGGTCAACTGTCGACTGAGAAGAACGCCGGAGACAAACGGTCAGTCGAAATAAAATTCGGCGAGTGGTTGGACAAGACAAAGGACGGGTCGCTAAGACGGGGAAACGGGAAGGCCCAGTTGTCTCGTGGGAACAAGGCCAACGCTCAGTCTCAGTCTTAGCGAGGAAGTGATCGACGGAATTGCTTCATACAGGTGAAGCTCTCAGTGACGACGTAATGTTGCATAGTCAGGAAGGTCAACAAGTTATTCAGCCAGCCATGGTCCTGAAGGGGGAAAAGGGATTGCTTTTTCGTGCATAGGGAATAGAGTTGCACCGTCGGCGGTTTCAATCAACGGTTTCGCAATGCTTCTGATTGAGTTTATCGTTAGCGGAACCTCTAAGCAGTTGCAGCTCGGCCTAGATTTCCGTTTCCAAAGCACGCGCGGTATCTCCACAGTCAGTCCGTGGTAGCGAACGTGGAGGAAGAGGACCACGGCGAAAACCGCACCGCAAGTTGGTCTTCAATTCACTGATCCCATGATTACCCGGGGACAAGGATGAGCCAAGAAAGGGTCAATACAAGAATCGAGGCCGACCCAACAAGGCGGTGCCAGATTCGATGCTTGGGTACAACTTACAAGGCTACGTAATCCCTGCTGACTCTCGAGCCTTTCCCATCTGAGTTGATACCCTTGTCACCGGCTTCTCGATGCTGGTCTGCCTGTCAGAGCTCTGGTTGACAGGGGAATGACAAATCCAAAGTGGGACGACAAGTGGGAGGATTGAATGAGGCGATGGAGGGAAGATGAAGATTGCAGGAGCATAGTATGTAGGAGTCAAGACTCAAGAACGGGGAATCTAATACGTAAAGACAGTAGTTGTGAAAGATGATCGGCGATAGTAATGAGGTCAACAACTGGAAACGGAGAATTTTAGACATTGACGATCTTTGCATCCAATGGCAGAAGGGAAACATTTCTGCCACGGATCATCATGTGAAAGTTGGCTAGAGCGGGCTGTTGCAAGGAATGGACATCAGCCAGCTCTTACCATTTCGGGAGCTACACAAACGGTTTCGACGTTGAGCCACAGAAGCATAAATGGAATTAGTGAATGCATAAAAAGACGACAATACAACCGTATTTGCATAGGAAAGTGGTCATGGCTTTGAACCATCGACAAGCTTTCACAAGTTCATTTTGCTCTCTTCAATACAGCGTAGACCCCGGCTTGAGCCTCCCGGTCATGGATATCAGGTTTGTTATTTCTTTCAGGGTCCCTGTGGTTTCCTCCAGCTATCGTTCGTGTGCGCTGTTTGTTGCGGATGTTTCCTTTTGACTCAAAGCTGCGTGCAGCTGTGCTCTACAGCTGTTTCAATATGCTTGTTTCGTCTGTTCATAATGCTATTGTTCCAAACCTCGTACTCAATAGTCTGGTTGCTGTGTGTCGATCACCCAGATGCAATACAGGTACGTACTCTATGTACAGGACTAAAACTAACACATCAGAACCACAAACAACGCACGGGCGGTTTCCCTTGCGCGCAGCGTGTTTCTCCATAATGCTCCGGAGTAGAATGCCTCACTTGTTAGAAGCCAGCCTCACTGGGGCAGGGCTTCAGAATTGCGTTGCTCAGTCATGACCCAACCTCCCCTGTCAGAAATTCAAAAGACAACAGAGGCGGAAACACGGCCCCACTTGCCTGAGCCCTGAAGCGGGCTCTGAAAAATCCTGTGCGCGCTGTAAGCGTCCACTGTAAGCTGCTGTACAGCATCACGGCAGAACAAGCAGGTTTTGCAACAACTGCCAGTCCATGAGCCTATGAGTTTGTCTGAATCGTTCCCCTCACCTCCTTACTTCCACGTCACAGCTTGACCCTTGTCAGCCAAGGTGCTGCAAGAACAATTAACCAGCAGCTAGAAGAGACACAGCAGCAACGTCTGGTCGACAATGCCAGGACATGGCGCTCCCCCTGCTTCCGTGCCCCAGAACTCGACCGTCAGCCAACCTTCATCCCTGCAGCAGATTCAGGCATTGTAGTGTTGTTGTGCACTGCGTGGATATTGCGAACCCAACACCGGTACTCTGTACATTGTCTTGTCCCATCACCGCCTGTCAAACTCATGGACCACTACAGTCAAGGGACGATAACATGGGATTCTGTAACCTAGCTCAAACTATATTTCCCTGGAATCCGGAGTAATTAGTAGACTTGATTAATACCCTATAGAGCAGGTTGAGAACTATGAAACTTTAAACCTATATGTTATGAATATATTATATAGATCTCAACACATTAATTTCCAGATAAGAGGGTGATGATTACCTTTATTCTGCCTCGTTCTTGAATGCCAAGGTCAATCGAGAGAACAGCGACGGCACCTAGAGACCTCTACGGTAGTCAGAAGCCACCTCACCGGTCACTTGCCAGTCCACCACACAGCGTCAGTCACCCATCACCAGACACATACATATAGAGTACAACACCACGATAACACCTTATCGCATCACAGCTACAGCCGCGGTTGCGAAGAAGGGGCCAACACTCTCATGTAGTTGCGCCCAATCCTCGGTCCAAAAACACGTGGACGGCCGAGCGCTTGTTCTCTCAGTTACATCCATACATTGCAAGGCCCTGTGTCTGTCCTGTGCTGTGCTGCCGCGCACTCAGCACTGATCGCAGCCCTGCCCAGCCGCCGCCCAGACAGTACAGACACCGACTCCCAAGTCCGACAAGTCAGCAGTCCATCATTATCTCATCTCCCTTAGATATACAACAGTCATGCCCCGGCAGATTTACTTTCTTTTCTGACTTGAAGGATTTCCTGCAAGATCAAACAGCACCAGCCATTTCAACAACCACTGTCGTCATTGACACTCTGCTCTATCATCAACATCTTTGTCGCTTGTTACGAGTCACACCAGCCTCACGAGGACAACCAACCAGGATCGTTCAACGGCGGACCAAAGTAAAAAAAAAAAAAGCAACCAGCAACCAGACTTTGTTTTTCTTGAGTCGACCACCACCTGTCCAAACAAACATCAACAACAAACAAGAGTCAGAGAGTCCAGCACCAGCGCTCTTTTGTTCTAGCCTCTCTCTCTCTCTACCGGACACTGCCCACTTAGAACAAGAAAAAAAGAGTCCCACCATCGGGAACCGTCTCCTCGTCGACTCCTACCCAACTTGCCCCACCACTTTTTTTCTTCCCGCTCAGACTCACACAAAAAAGTTGCAACCCAGTCTAGCGAAGGACCCGCCCACCCACTACCTAAGAACAACCTTCCGCCCAGCATCCCAGCATCCCAGCATCCCAGCCTGCCATCCCTCCTGGCCTCCCAGAACCTACAATCCCACCCCGGTCTCAGTGGGAAGAACCCCCCTGGTCCCCGGATCCGTCGCCACCTGGCCCGACAGCAGCAAAGTACTCAAGTACACAAGTACCCCAAGTACACGAACTAACCCAACAGGGCTGTTGTCTGTGTCACTGCCGCCTCTATCAACATCCACCTCCCGAGCCATCCCTCCAACTTCTGGTTTTCTTCTTTCTCTGTTTTTCTTCACAACACCAAAACAAAACATAGCAACCAAAGGTAGTCGTTCGCTTTTCCGATTCTCCCAATCATCACGGCCTCGACCGTACCGGCCGGCATCATGTCGCCTCAGCTCAAGCCGCTGCTTCTCCCGCAGTTGGTAGAGGAGCGCCGTAAGTGGGAGGTACAACAAGTTAGCCCCGAAACCGACCTCTCATACGTATACTACACAACAAATTCGTCCTCGTCCGATGTTGCTTCACCTGTCACCCCGACCTTCTCTCCTGGAAAGGCTCATTTCCGAATGTCAAGCTCAACATCTTCTCTCGATCTGCCACCACAATTGAACGATAACCCCGTCTCACCAACACAATCGGTTCAAACCAAGGTCCCAATGCGATCATTGCCCGATGTTCAAGAGGAGCCATTGGAACTAGACAATGACAACCGTAAAAGCCTCGCCCCTTCGGATCAGTTTAGTCTCTATGACTGTTTGTGTATGTCTTGTCCGCCTGGCCAAGCCGTTGTATCTTCGGAGGAATCGTGCTTGGCCTGCCATGTCTGTAATCGTGGAGTTACTGACCCAACCCCTTCCCGTATAGGCGACGACTCTTGTGATCTCCGAAATAGTTCCGAAGATGTCACGTTCAGTGACAGCATTGTTCGCGATTATGATATCGACTACGACATGGGTTTTCTGAGCGACGGCGACACGCCTGTAGACGAGCGATCCCGCAAGAAGAGGTCTGGTAGCGAGTCGCCTTTCGCTGGCCTTACGTCACGCATTGGCGCCCGTTTCCCCAACATGCCGCTCTGGAAATCAAGTGGCCGTAGGGGCAACCCAATGCTATCGCCTAGCACGGAGCTCAGCCTGGAAAGCGTTGTACTATCTGGAGGTCCCTCGAGTCGATCCTCATCCATGTCTGCACCCAGCCGACCTGGCCAGGATCGTATGTTGGAAAACACTGGTCTACCCACTCCCGCAGTATCTTACTATGGAAGTACTGAGAGTATCAATCTACCTGCACCTATCGACATTGAAAAGGCACAAGCTCTTGTTGAGCGTATCGAGCTTGAGCGAGAGCGAGGCATGGCCACTACCCCTCTACTACCTCCTCTCATGACCAGTCCGCTGAGTGGACCACCACCTGAGTCACCTCTACAATCGCCAACCATTGCACCGCCTTCTTCGACTACCGAAGTCCCGTCGCCGGTCCCTTCTGCGACACAGTTCCCTCGGCCATCTCTGAGCACGAAGCCTTCGGTATCATCCTTTCGATTTGGTGCTAATAGCCCCGATGTTCCATTTCCTCTCCCTTCGATCCTGCAGGAGCATGACGAATGGTCCGACAGCCTTGGCCATGCCAACTTCACAATCAGCCCACAACCCTACCAGCCTGAGGCTGTCAATATGGAGGCACTCCAGCAATTGCGTAACGATTGGGACACGGCACGATGTAACTACACCAAGCACCTGGTACGCACAGGCGAGAACTATGGCGAGACGAGCAAGATCTATGCTCTCACCGAGGCTAAATGGGCCGGCATCGAGAGACGATGGAGGGCAACCCATGATGGTCTCATGGCACAGATCGCGGAAGCCACCAGCTCTGCGCCTGGTTCAACAAGCACTTCACGAAGCCGAAGCCGTGGCCGCGGACGAGCACGAGCCAACAGCGGCGGTTCCATCCTCGGTCGCCCACCTCCCATGGACGATGTCTTTGCTGGAATGCAATGGAAGCGACTCGAGGATGGCCTGCCCAGCGCAATCCCCCATCTGGTGGATGCGGATGGCAAGTTCCCTGCCCGAGGCGACGAGGACATCGTAGGACCCATGCAACGGGACGAGGTGATGCTACGGACGCACAGCGAGGAGCGCAGGGGTGCACGATTCTGGAAAAGCCTCGCAGGCAAAGTCGGCCTACGAAAGTAGTGTGCGCCCCTCCACACCAAAATGGACGACTTATCAACGAGCAACTTAATGACCTTCAACACGATGACGACTAGGCAAAAGCTAAGAGTCGTTGGATGACACGGCCAGCCATCATGGGGTTGCTTGGCGTTTTTACTTCTTTAATGTTCTTTTCTTGCTTCTTTTACAGAGATACCCCGACTCGTGTCATTCCTTTTCTATGGGAGATTTTCCCGATATAGCCGCGACGGCACAACATACTCTGAGTCTTCTCGGTTGAGATAGAGGCTCGCACATATTGTTTATTGTTTAGAATTGTACATAATGGGAAGTACGCGGCGTTTACAAGAGGAAAACCTGGATGCTAAAAGGCGAAAGAGGAAAAGTTTAGATGGGGCTTGGGGCACAGATAAGAGGAAAAGCAGAGCATAGCCGGGAGGACGCAGCTCTAGTTCCCAGGCGTTGGGGTTGCTTTTACAGGACATTGTTTCCCCGCTGTGGATGGATGTGCAAGACGTTGCAATACGCATGTCTGTGTGCACAAACAGAACACAAACATGTATCCCCGGGCAACTTGTCACAGAGGGGACGAGTGTGTACAATCATGTGTATCATTGGTATTGGAAGGGTGGAGGATGAGGGGACGATATTAATGGCTGTCGACTTGGACAGCTCTCCGGCCTTGAGTTGACACAAGTTGACCAAGGTGTCGAGGAGAAGCCAGAAGGAAGCTGATGCAAATAATAAAAATAAAATAAAAATCACTAAAGCAGCTTGTGTTTTCTTGTCTTGGGTTATGAACTGTAAGTGACAGCCATGCTGTGAAGCCTTCAAGTTGTCGCCCAGACACAGGTCGTTCAAGCGAAGAGTCACGATAACCAGTCAATCCTTATCCCCCATCAACCCAACTTTGACGCTGTCGTGAAACTCCAAGTGCGGCACGACGCGACCCTCCGCAAGCGACAGTAGGGCCCCCTCTCCCCCCAGACAACACGAGCAAACACTCGTCTTCATGAGCCTCTATTGGATTATTTAACAGAAACGATGACGACACTCCACACGAAGCCACCCTCGTATTCAACCACCGCATTAAATGTCAAAAGAGAAGAGGCGAAATAGGATACGCGTCAATTTACCTACCCAGTTACGCGCCTAACGCCATGGCTGGCGGGGGTTGTACAATTGTTTCGTTTCGTTTCATACAAGGGCTCGGAGGCGGGAAAGATGAGCCGTGGTTTTGACAGCAGATCTGGTGTTTCACAGCCAAAATGCAGGTTACCGCTGAGAGAAGGGGGTTTTTTTGTTGTTTGTCTCTGCGTGTGAGATGGACGGGAGCTTGCATTGATCGGGGAGGCTTGTCTTTATTTAGATTGTTGTCCCTTTGTGCTGTTGCAAGATGCTGGTGTGTGCTTGAGATACGTAAGCTGAGAGATATGTATGAGATGCAGACTATGGCTGACGTGACATATGGGGGTGAGACAAATACCCTGCGAGTGCATGTTTGCATTGACAACCTACAGATAATGCTTCTCTTGCTGAATGGGATGGTTTGGAGGTGTCCTTGACTCCAGGCATCTCTTGCAGCATCTGCTCCAATGTAAGCTTCGGGCCGCACTGCTACATGGGCAATTCTTATCGGTTGGCCAGATGAACTAAACAGCGCAGCTAGAGCTCGTGGGATACTTGGCGATGGGGGAACTGTATGGGAGACGCCTTGGCTCTGATGATTGCAGACCGTACCCATGGGCCCATCCTTCTGGAGGCAACTGGAGCTGTTCGGACATGCTGACGGGCAGAGAGAAGGAAAGGTTGGAGCAAGCGTGGCTGTATAAGTTGCTTCAACCGACAGGCTCTTGGTGATGGCGATATTGATGTGGAATACAATAGGTACCTAAAGGGACTCCTGCCCGAGACGTAGACTGGACGAGATCCTCCGTCGACTGATGTTGAAGCCATACAAGCCAGTGGTCAGTCTTGAAACAGGACGCCAGACCCTTTTGCGACAGGGTTATATCAAAACGGAGTGTTAGCAAAGATACTTGGCGCTGTCTCAATTTTGTCAAGACTCAGCTTGAGCGTCTGTGGTGGTTGCCAAACTTCAATTCACGTGCGCGAAGGCCTGAAGAAAAGGTACAGACGTCTAAGCCAGATGGTGAAACTGATATAGAATCCAATCGTCTACTGTGTTCTGAAGTCAGAATAAGAAGATGGGGAATAGTCGCTGAACTGACCGAGGTAAAAAAGATTTGCAATCAAGGGGATACATCACGTCCACAGCAAAGAATCACAAGCCGAAGCATCACAAGTAGAAACCGTCAAGTGTACCAAAAGTCTTATTCTCACACATCTAAAGGGTTCTCTGCTTTCCCTGCCTCATCCCGAGGACTTTCAAAACCATACACCGGCCTGCGTCGTCCACCGAAAACAGACCCCAAATCACAGCCAAAAACTTCCAAAATGTGGTATCTTGCGCAACCACGAACGCCTCGCAATGCTTCTCGTACAATCGTTATATCGCATAAAGGCGTTGGGACCGCCCTCCCAACGCCGTCAAAAAAGCAAGTCATGTTCACACACCATCTGGCACCGTCCTGTCTGTTCTGTCGCAGGCATCCAAAAAAGAAAAAACAACAAACACAAACCACCAAGGTACTGTCTCCATCTGGTGAGATTTTAAGCGCTCAAACCCCAGAGCGTGCGCGGGATCGCGTCACGCGTTGGGGCTTGGCGGGCGTGCCATTGGCAACCATGCCCAAATCCTCCGCCACCTTGGTGGCCTGCTTCTTGGGTGTCGCCTTGCTAGTCGACTTGGGCTTCGAGATGCCCGTCTGTCCTTGGGTGGCCTTGCCCTTGGGGGCGGCCCGTCCCTTCTTGGGTGACTCCCCCTGGAACTTCTCCAGAGGGGTCTTCCAACCCACGCGTCGCCCGCCGGCCGAGCCCTCTGACTCCTGTCCCACGTCTGAGTTTTCCTCACCCTGGCCCGCGAGTCTAACAAGAACCTCGGGTGGGAACTCGGCGTCGCCCATGTTCTTCTTGGTATTGGATCGTGTCTTTCGATCCAATTCCTGGTCCTCGGTTCGAGCCTTCTTCAGGTTGGCTCCGCCGTTGCGACCAGCACCAGCTCGGTTGAGCTTGATGGGGGTGGGGGTTGGGA
>JAAGWP010000424.1:0-84675 GCA_013266165.1 Fusarium graminum
ATATATATATAATAGAACTGATTATTTTTTGTTGAAACTAAAACTCAACTACGTTAAAATACCGCCATTCTTTATCCAAACCAAGAGTCCCCTGTGTAAAATCTTCTCTATCTTCCTTCCTCTATCCCAGATCTCATTTATTATACATCCCAAAGCTACGTGCGTGTACTTTATATCATCACACGACAACTGTAGTGGCCCTTCTTCGAATCGCTTCTCGGAATCGGTCTGCAAATGCTGCTGTTCCTCGGCAATCGCTCTCAGATCGCTTCTCCATGGCCTTTGGCATCCATTCGCTGATCTTTGTGATACGATGCTCATTCTGTTTAACTGTTAGCCGGTCCTGTCTTTCTATTACTCTGGAACAACTTACTGAGGGGTGGGTGCTCAACATCTCCGGGGCTTCTTGTCCATTGGCGTGTTGGAGAGCATCCATGCGCTGCCAGAAATCCAGAGCTGCTCGAGGATCGTAGCATGCTTCGGACATCATCATAAGACCAATATAGTCAGCCTCGCTTTCTTGCTTTCGTCCCATGGGAAGGTAGAAGAGCAGGTCTTGGAGGTAATATCCTCCCACGACGTTCCAGATTCCAAACAGCGCGAGGCCAGGTAATGCTCCCGCAAGGAAAAATAAACTTCCTGCTGTCAAGTTACCGACCCACGCCGCTGAGAGGCGTTCTGAGGCGTGTGAAGCTGTGTTGTGTGCGATTTCGTGGCCCAGCACTGCAGCAAGTGCGTCTTCGCTGCGGCAGACGTTGAGGATGCCACTATGTACGAACACCTTTCCTCCAGGAAGGACAAAAGCATTCGCTGTACCTAGAGTTAGGGATGTTAGCAATTTAGCCGTAACGACTGCGCAGCGCGGACAACATACGGCTGTCAGCTATCACGAAAATCTCCCAGTCAAGGTCCGTCATGCCGCTCACGGGGATAAGTCGCTTCATGACCCTCCTCACCAAGATAGTCCTGGGATCCCATTCCGAAAGAAAGTGTCCGCCCTGCGCTCTAACCTGCTCAATGATCTGCGCGGCCGCCTTGGAATGGGCGCGCGCAACCATAGAATCGGAAAGGAAATTAAATCGTCGCCGGCCCGTGACCGGCACCGTTTGCGAGTTGTATAAGTAGAATCCAATAGCAGCAAGAACAGTTGCTATCACGGTAAGACGCGAGTTGCGGCTACTGCCTGCTTGTGTGAACCTGCGCGCAGCTTGATGAGGCACGAGCGGTCGTGCAGCTTGCAGACGCTCTGTCATGTCTCGTTCATGATGCTGCTGGAGATGAGAGCGACATTGTGAGAAGAGTCTATGGCTAGAGACGGAGGAGGTGGGAGAGCGCAAAATCCGAAGAGTAGCAGGACGATTTATGCGTAGAATCGAGCGTTGCAGCAAACGAGGGGCAGACATTGCCGAAGTCGGTGGCCGGAGCGCTACGGTCAAGGGTCAACGATTGTTCCTGCCTATTTTATGTGAGTATTGCTCCAATTGTGGCCGGAAGTAGGCAGCGAATGCGCAAGTGAGCCAAGAAGCTGGCAATTATGCGGTTGGTGATGTCTCGTGATACTTTCTGGTGTTTTTGCATGGAGTTGAGCCTAGCTCCATCGTTTGCGTCATGATTCGCATCTCCCCACATCGGGAACTGTCAGGGACCATGTTCAGGCGACTTTGCCTGCTGCGGGAGGCTTAGTTAGCGACTTTCAGCACTGACTCTCATAAACCCACGGACCTAACCTCCGCTCACGAATAATTGGACTCACCAAGAGTGTCACTAACGAATAATAAAATGGATCAATTTTACATGGTCAGTAGAGATTGAGACGCTTCTTTTGTTCTGCGATACGATTGATTTAAAATTAAGCAGAGGTTCTTTACTCGGCGGTGGTGTTGCGATTCCAACTATCATGCCGGGATAGTATCACGAACATAGCCTAGTTGGCGACTTGCTTTTCTAGCACATACTCAACAGCTGATGAGGAACTGACAATTCACTGTCAAACAAAAGAGACCCTTATTTGCAATCAGCTTGTTCCGTTCCCCCTCTACCGTCATACGGAACCTACGGGACTGACCTGGCCACCATACGATGGGGCATGCTCACCATCGATTGCTCACCCTAGGGCAACTCTAAAATCATTACCCCAGTATCTATCTCGCTGTTATACGCTGGCAGATTCTTCAATGGCTGAATCACAAACTTGATACTCTCTGGTTTGTAATGGTAGTCTCGGAGGTCCGACTCAGCTTACACCGTCTTCTCGCGTCAACACGATACTAGCTTCTTTGAGCAATATTTGGACACTCAATCACTCGTGAGGGGGTTGTTGTTATACCCTTCATCGTTAGCAATTCGTTGCATCGTATTTCGTGGCCTTGAATCATCCCCTGTACGCACCTCAACGCGTAAGCTTGTATCGAGACCACGCTTATCAATTCCTCTGCCTCACGTATTTTCAGGGGATATACAAGCACTTTGCCATCGGGTTCTACGCTACACTCGAGTAACCTTCTTCAACCGCTGGTTAAAAAACGGCTGCCCTTCAGTACCGACCACAAAATGGGCGAATTTGTTGACAATGAGCCTGATCTAGGCGTTATCAAGCCTTCCTTCGCTCCCTCGTCTGAACCCGAGAACCCCCGATCAAAGTCTCTCATCGAGGCACTATCTCTAGAGCTTCACATTGAGGGTGGTTACTTCCGCCAGACAGACGCAAACCCGATCACCGTGCCCTCACCATATTCTGCAGAAGCGCTCTCTGACAAGACCCTCGCCCTCTCAGGCCCTACACGCGAGGGATACGAGGCCGAAACCCGACGTCTTTCAACCACTATCTTTTACCTTCTCACACCACGCCAATCTCAAGGAAACTTTCATCGCAATCGCAGCCGTGTCATTCACACATTGCACCGCGGTCGCGGTCGCTATGTTCTTATTCACCCTGGCGGTCGTATTGAATCTTTCATTGTAGGCAACGCAGTTGAACGAGGCGAACGCATACAGTGGATTGTCGAGGGCGATGTGTGGAAGGCAAGCTATCTTCTTCCCTATGAGTCAAGTAGTACCCAGGATTCGGATCAGGAGGAACCCGAAGGACTACTCATCTCGGAGACAGTTGTACCTGGGTTCGAGTACCATGATCACGCCTTCCTCACGCAAAAGGGTATCCGAGAGCTCCTCAAGGAGGACCAAGTGCGCGAACTAGAATGGCTTGTGAGAAGGTCAGATTAACGGTCCCCTGAAGATAAACCTCCCGATGCAGCACTTGCCGAACCATGAGCTCAACTTATGAGCAAGCCCAAAAACATCGTCGCGATGCTATAGGCAAATGTCATCCTTTATTGCACAATGAAGAAAGTGAGACCCTGTAGCATGGGGCAGATAGTGGTTACTGCATTGATCTTAACGCAATACATCATTCTATTCATATGCGTCGTGTCAACATTACTCGGGTATCATAGGTATTGAGTGGGCAGATTCTCCTAGTGCCATCCTGGTCGTATTCACTCTTCTCCACTCATCGCAATGGTCGGATGCCACCGTTTTCTATTATGCGAATGCTGCGCGCGGAATATCTTTTTCACCAGGGAATGGTTTTCGACCTATGATGACATGTATAGGTATGTAAGCATGGATACGCGTGTCGATGAGTTCTCGCCGGACATCCACGAGTTGTAACTGCGATACTCTGTAAGTCAATGGTAATAAAGGAAGCTACTGTTCAGCACCCACCTCGATTTGCGCGGGACTTCTGTCATAAGCACGATTGAATAGTGTGAAGGAGAAGCCACTGAGGCCCATAAGGAAGTTTCTCTCCCACATACGGCCAAGCTCCTTCATGCGCTCGTCTTTAGGCCAGCCATTGATAGGCATTTTGAAGATACGCTCTTGAACGTCAACAAACCCTGCCTGGACATATGCGTCACGTACTTGTGCAGCCACGTTAGTTGACCGACCAATAATTTCTGAAGCTTCGTTTATTTCACGAAACCACGTCGCGAGATTCCCATGTACAGGGAGACTTTCATCATCAGACATTATGGTAGCATCATACTCTTGCGACTCGAACCAGCCCCCTGGCCTCAAGGTTTGGAAAGCTTGATCTGCAATCTGTTCCTTAAAACTTGCCCAGCAGCCAGAGGTAACACGAGTATGGATATAGTCAAAAGGTTCTGAATAATCCCACGGCTCGGAGCTAATAGAATGGTCAGTTTGACGATTCATCGAGGGGAATTGCGGCAACATACGAGTCTTCAACATAGAAGTTGACATTGGGCGGTACGTTTCGAGGTTGTATTGGGGAAAGATCAGTGGCGATGACTTGAGTTTCTGGAAACAGGTCTCCCATCTTGATGGCCCAGTCGCCAGTACCAGTAGCCACGTCGAGTAGATTTATGGGCGGTGTTCTCTTTGATAGCGGAGCGAAGAAGAGTCGCCCACCAAAGAGCTTCACCAGAGCTCTATTCTGCAGTTCCAGACGCTCACGCTCTTGCTCATCGTTGGGAAACGCATACGCTGTAAAGTCAACATCAGTATATGTCAGTAGATGAGAGTTGCACTATGGACAGGTTGAGCTTACAGCCAGCGCGATAGGCATGATAGGTACGCCCAAATTCTTCTGGGAAGTTTTGTACACTATCCGTCAGAGATTCCGAGTCTCTTATTCTCTTGATTAGCTTGACTTGAAGTAGCAAACTGTCAAGTCGAGTTCTATAACTTACATGCCCTGCGCATCTGGCTAAACAAAATGTCAGTAAGCCTCACGCGTGAAACAAAGATTAGATTGAGGTGATATGATGATAATACGTACATCAGGCTCAATGAAACTATTTCCTCGGGAATTAGAAGCTGAACAGTTGAATGTGAATTGAAAACGATTGGCGCTAGAAGGTGATGAATTTGGCAGACTGTCATAGCTAGGCGGCTGAGCTGGTTGTCTAGCCATCACAGCGGGCGCCATATGATGTTCACAATTATGGGTGTAGACCAAAACAGAGCGGCAATGACGGGCGAAGCATTCGACGAGAGTGAGGGCGGCTCTAAAGTATGGTTATGTGTAATGAGTAACACAATCCTACGTTGAGACGAGTAATGGTGCCCGTCGAACTGATGAAGAGAAAAATGATGAGACGTCTGGTGGCGAACGCCACTGATTGGCGACAAAGAATTACTTGTCGAACAGACTCCAAAGCCTCTATGGTTTGTGACTAGTGCAAAATGTGATTGTTATTTTTTTGCAGAGAAACGATCTTCTGATATAGTAGAGTCAACAGGGTCTGCGTGTGGATAATGTCGCCGAACAGAAAGGAGGCTGCGAGTTTCGACCAGGTCCGGTAGTAGTTTTATGTCGCTGAGCGTGCGAGATCAATGAGGAAAAAACAGGGGTGGATGCGACCGATGCCCGTTAGCATCTTTTAGTAAGGGAAACGCCTAGAGCGGCATGAAGAACAATTAAAATAGCCGCCAGGTCAGGAGCAGAATAGAGAGAGGCTAGAGAGAGTGAGAGAGTGGGAGAGTGGGAGCGTCGGGAAAATAGAAGCTAGATATAAAATTGGAGAAGGGTGAGAAGCTTGAATGGGACTCCCGCTCTCTATAGAAATACCACAAGGAAAGTAACCAGGCCTAGAAGAGCAGAGGAGAGGAGGGGAAGGAAAGAAGACAAGAAAAGGGAAAAACAAGCGACTCAGCGACCCAAACACCTGGTGTGACCGAGGCTGGGCAAGTGGATGTGGTCAGGGTGACCAAAAGGGATCAAACGCAAGACCAAGACCAAGCATGACCAAGGGGACCAAAGGTTCCAATGCAAAAGTGAGGGACAGACAACATTACTAGGACTAGGAGGGGACGGGACAAGGACCAAAAGGACCCAGCAGCTTGGGACGGGTATCTAGCTCTTGGTTCTCTTGGCAAAGCCACAAAGCCTTACCAGAAAAGAAGCTGCAAGTGGAACGAGCGCTTGCTGTCGAGGTGGCATTGGTATTGGGTATCTGACCAGTAATTGGGGAGCCTACTACCCCGGTCCAGAGCCTGAGCCAAGAGCGCCGGAACAAAAAGGCGACCCATTCAGTCGGGAACAGTCGTGGTACTGGGACCCCAAAGTACTTGACAGCGACCACAAGAGCGGCCATAACGGGTCAATAAGCCATGTGCGTGCATAACACCACCCCACCATCTTGTATAGAGATATCCCGAAAGGTGCCGCACCAAATCGGTCAGGTATTCGCCAAGTAAATGCGCATGTTGAGCTGCCGAGTGATGGCGGTCGGTCGAGGTATGAAGATAGGCATGCTACATATGTGATCATGTGGCTGCCCGCTAGAGACAAACACGCATACACGATATACCTGTTCACTCTTGGATAGATCCTAAACAAAGCCGGGTGGTACCATTCGGCAATTGGTGTCTGAGGACACAATGAAATGAAAAGAAAAGAAAGGCAAAGAAAAGCAATGTTTTGAACCAGGACAGAAACGACATGTAGCCGGCGTTTACCAGACGCTTTCGCGCGGGCTTTTGCCATTCCGCATTAGCGCTGTCTCGAGTTATGCACGACGGAAACGCCATGGACCTGGAAATAGGAACGGTAGGTACATGCAGTACGTACTGTAATTGTGACTGCAATTACCTACCTAGGTAGTTACAGCTTTTGATTTCGCAAGCCACACCAGACAAAAAGAAAACAAAGTCCCGTCACTTTCTCGGCTCTCATTCAAGGGGCCCTGGAATGGTCCCCTGCTACGTGAGTGGGATATAAAGTTTGAACGTGCCAACACAACACAGCTGGGCCAGAAATCCGGTGGCCTGGGTCTGACAAGGTGTAACCAACCGCCGACTTTCCGACGGCTTGGGTGTGTATGTCCGTGCTCTGATGGTCAACGGAATCAACCAAAAGTCGTATCATGGGTGTGAGTCTCGCAGGAGAATTTTGGAGCATTGTCATGGCTTGACTCGTAGGCTATTGAGGGAAAAGAAGGCGTCCGTGTGATTCACAAGGTGTCATTCTGGATCTGCCGCCGTTGATTAGTATGGAGCTTGAGATGGCACCTGCGTAAGGGACTGGGAGAATTGTGGCACGCGGGAGATTAGATCCCAAGGTTTTAGCCGCCACATCGAGTTGACAAAAGTGAAAAGCTGGGCCTGGGCCTGGACTCTGGACCGCTTGGAGTGTAGTTTGCATGCCTCGTACAAAGTATGCCGATGACGTTCAGAGAGATGAGTAGGTCTAGGAGGTAGTAATTAGGCTGCGATGAGATTAGAGATGGGTAAGGTTGTGGGCACGGCAGCTTCCATTGAGCAGAGGAAAGCATGAACCCATTAATTAACCACGATGGTACCTGCCGTTAACCGACCGATTATAAGTTGCGCCTACCTGCCCCAGCACCAGGCAGCGATGGAAGTAACCACATTATCAAAAGCTTCGGTCGGAAGGTGCAAAATAGAGTCCACACTACTATATCCTCAAACATGCCAAGACAGACATGACCTAAATTAATAACTTGATTGGAATAACTACGCAGAATATCGCATTATCAGCCTGTCAGTCAAGTTTACGAGTCTGAAACATCCGAAAACTCAATCTCTCTATCCGTGCCACCTCGAAGAAGGAACAAAGTCAAACGCCGTGGACCAACCGCCAACCCTGATCGGTACCTAATTAACCGCAGTTTCTTAGGAATCTTGATGTAGCTCATGGGCTAACGGATACTGCCATTATCGATTTCGTCCCGTCCCGCTTTTCACGTCAGTTCTAGCTACAGTATTGACGTGAAGTCAGAAGCCTCGCTGTACGTAACAAACTCGATGCGTAGCTACCAACCTCGGTCGGCTGTTCTGCCCGGTACATACGGCATATAGTTCAATGGTTGCTGATCATGCCTAACATGTCAACTGCTTCCAACCCTCCTGGTCCTTGTTCAAGCCGTGCCCGGGGAATACGCTTCGGCCGATCCCTCGGGGCTGGTTTCTACACCTCTAATCGTTGGGTTGAAGCGGGTCGGCAGAATACCCTTGCCTCGTAAACTTATCCTCCTCGGGCAGCTTTCCCTGCACTTCACTTTTTCTGGTTGCATCTTGACGGAGATGGCATGTTGAATATGAAGCTGTAGTAATTTGTGTATGTGCCAAAGCGTAGCAGGGGTGTGATCCGCCAGCCTGGTCTATCACTTTGAGCAGTGTTTACTGTATTCATATATTACCATCTACTATACTCCCATCGGCATGTTGTGTTGTGCTTTGAGCAGTCATATTAAAGGGTCTACTATGTTGCCGCAGTAGGTACTAGTCATCGTTATCTCTAATGCATCGGAACGTCCTGGAGCCGTTAATCAACCACCTGATACGTCACATTGCTTCCTTGAACCAGATCTCGGCGACAATCCCACACCGTCTTGACTCTGACTACCACTTTGGGGGCCTCATTTACCGCTGCGTCGGGTATTTGACAGAACCTGGAAATGGGGAAAGTTCCTCCAAACTTACTTCTCGCTCCCCTCTCTCATTTGGGTTTGTTTGTGTCTGTCTACAAAGGTGCTTCATTTTACCCTCAAGCTCATGGTCCGTACTACGTCTGTCTTTCAGCTTTTCAGAACACGCCCTTACATGTGTTGGTTTTGTTTGTATTGCGTGTATCGACTTGTCTTGTCTCAAGCCCCAGTTTACATGCCAAGTTACACCCAATGTTAACACCAAGGCCATCTCAATATTGTCCAAGTACTAGTAGGTAGTCATGATCACAAGTCGTTCGAGTGAGGAACATCATCTTCGAGTATCAATAACACACAATGTTTCTGTGACTTAATGCAAAGCTGTTTCCCCTCACCTATCCCTGGCTATGCTTGATTGTTATTGCTATTGTTCCAGCCCATGTTTTCAGCTTCATAAGCTCAATGCGAGACACTTGAGCTGGTTTATGCATTTCCATGGGGTAACCAACACTTTCATGCTCCCATACTTAAGATGTATTTCTGTCGGCCATTCACCGAGTCTCCTGACGCACATCGTTTCCCCACGGTCTACATCGCTTACACAACCCCGAGCATTTGCGGTATGCTGTTCCACCACATGCATAATACTATCATGCGTGCTGCAATCCCACCCATCGGTTCCATGTTGCAGCTCAATGTTGTTCGCCGGTAACCTGGGATGACAGATTCTGTGGACGGTTCAGATATTGAGGGCGTTGTCCTACCCTGGCATGATACATGAACAGGTTGGCCCCGTTCAAAAATTGCACGAATAACGCAAAAGAAATATGGTGAAATGCTCTCTCACATAATTCTCAATTGACCCTTTTATCTAAGATATATCCAACTTTAAACTGGCAAATCTACATGATCAGCGTGCCTCCCTACTCCTGCGGGGGTATAAGTCATCTCATCTAGTTTACCATCAAATAGTTACAAAGAAAATAAATCGTACTCCCCAAGAAAGGATATTGCAAGTCATTACTCTCATAACAGGCCTGTGCCCTTAGAAATCGCTCCCCGGAAACGGACTGGCTATCCCGCTCCCAGGCACGCTGTCGTTGTTCATATATGTTTGATCAATTCGGAAGATCCAGTCCATTTTGTCCCGCTCGCTTCGTGCCGCAAATAGCCACGTGTTGTCTGTTCCATAAATGGCAAACACTGCCGATTGCAACCGCTCTGGCAGACGTTGGAGACCGGACCCTCCTGTTGAGGCACCGGCATTACCTGTCCAGATTGTAGAGATAACACGACCTGATGAGGTTCGTCGATGTCCTGGTGTGAGGTCTGGACCGTTCTCCTGGCCGTTCTGCCCATGGGCTCCCGAATCACCGGATCCCTGAAGCAGACCCAGAACCCCGGGTTGACTGTCGATGCGAGAATTTCGCAGGCTTATTAATCCCACCTCGTCACCATCAGTAGCAGAGTGCAAATGAAGATACGGCCGCCTTAACTCAACAAATCTCTTGACCCAGCGGGTTGAGTCGCTGTTGGGAATCATCAAGTATCCACCCTTGAGTACTTTAGGATTCTTCGGCACCCGGATTACTGTCGCGATAAGCGTTGGTTGTGCTGGTGTGTCGGGCATCAATCCATCCGTTGGTGGTGCCATGTTCGTTGCGCTGAGGATGTTGTCTGAGGGATCAGGGTATTTCTTCCAGAGCCTCACACACTTTGTCAGTAGATCTGCCTGTTCTTCGTCGTATTCCGGCTTCGGCGGCGGTTCTGCTACTGTGATAGTGCTGTCCTCTTCAACTTCTGTTGCCTCCGAGGGGGCCTCGTTTGAGTCTTCTCCCCTGAGCGCTTCCTCATCTGTATCTTGCTTGAAACCGTCGACTTCGGACTCTGGCTTTTCATGCTGCTCAGCGTCGTCGAGCCGGTCCGTCTTGGAATGATGTGCTTCTTCAGACACCTCTGCCTGAGATTCACCCACCGTGAGCGGTTCCTCGTCATCAGCCTGAGAAACTTCGGGTGTGTCGTTGAGTAGATCGTCGTCGCTTGGAATGATGGCCTTCAATTCTGGAGAAGGCTCGGGTTCGGGTTCATCTTTATCAGAAATGGTATTGGTTCCATCCAACCCAAGCTTGGCCAGAGCATTTTCGGTAACTGCCATAGCCGCAGCACGTCTTTTCTTCTTGCGAGCTACGAGAAAGTCGTTAACCAACGACACCCCTCGAGGTGTCCAACTTGTCAAGTTTTCTTCTCCTTTGACATAGTCATGTTGACTATTTAACCTCCACAAGTCACCGATCTTCTTGACGGGAGAAGAGCGCATGGCAAGCGTGAAGATGCCAGTAGAGGAACGCACGAAACGAATGTTCTGCCACAATGCTGAAAACATCGAAGTTTGACGCACAAATGTTCTGGACAGAATTTGCACGCAAACCTTTTGCGAGAATTTCATGGGCTCGGCCAACTTCTCGGAGGTGACCTCCCACGATATGGTCATTTGAACACGATATTTGTCCTGCGTAACCCGATCGAGGAGTAGCGAATTGTGCAAACTAGAATCCCACTGAGCATAGATTGTGAGGCTTCTTGTACCATTGGCGTTGTCACGAAAGATTGGACTTTGTGAAAGTTTCAAAGAAATATCAGGCTCGGTGGCTCCCATATCGGGTGTTTTTCCAGCCGAGTCTACGAATCTGACTTTGCCCACGCGGATGGCAGCAACATCATCCCATGGAAGAGCATCGCCAGAGCTGTGGGAAATATTGATGCCAATTCTTCTCTGCAATCCTTGATGGAGCTGGAAGGTCCCAGTGTCAAGCTCACTGGTTTGGGTAACCTCCACCGCGGCATACTCGCCATTCTCGTTCAACTCCATGATTTGTATTCGGGAGAGTAGATCATGCTTCTCTTGAGTAAAGAACTGCGATTCATGGATTCGTGAAGCTTTGGCTTTATCTTCCCTGATAGGTACAGCATCTCTCATGTCATCCCAGCTTAGCAACTTGTCCAGATGCATGGTTGAAACCTTGGCGAAGATGGCAACTCGCAAAGTGACATCTTGGGGCGCGAACAAGGGAATGCTCATACTATGGACACTCTCAAAGCGAATAGGCCCCTCATCAAAGTCTGAAATCATTTGAGTCGTGGTGATGCCATCTTCCTCAGAGATGCCAGGGATGAAAAGTTGTGCGTGTACCTCGGTGCCTTCCCGCTCGGCAAAGCCCACAAGTTCATGCATGACGACGTTGAATTTAACGGTGTTTGTCGGTGCACGAGCATGCGATGGTTCGAGAGAAAGTTTCATGATGCCAACAACGTGTGACGTGTAAGGTGATAGCACATCCAGTATAGAGTCTTGAACACGACACTCGAAAACAGCCTTCAGCGGCACATCAACCTCGCCCACTAGTGTGTATGACGGCATGCATGTCTCGATAAACGGGTTGTCCAGGCTGAGGTGCTGTGCGTATTCTGGCTGGTCAAGATACTGATGCATCTGTCGCATCTGCCGTACGCGGTCGTGCAGCTTTTCCAAACTCCACAAATGGACAACACTATTTTTGAAGTCTACCACACGAACGCCAATACACGGCTTGTGGGCTCCCTCCAACGCAACATCATCACCCTCGCCCGTAAGGCCATTAAGAACCATGTCGTAGGAAGAGCACAAAACGTGACCAACATCCACGACCGCAAATTGGAAAACGACGTGCTCGTCAAGTTCGTGACTCATGACCTGGGCTTCCTTGAGAATAGAAGCATTTTGCAACACAGCTTCGGCCATTTTGACAAAGTGCCTGCCTCGCCAGGTCTTGATAATACTCTTTGCCATCTCAATTTCTTCGTCTGAAAGGGTTGGGCTTTTCTTGGGCATCTTCAGAGGATCCATCTTCTCGATCTTCTCCTCAAATTGCTTTTGTTGTTGTTTGAGTTGTTTTTGCATATCTTCTTTCAACTCCTTCAGCGCTGCTTCCATCTTGACCTTTTCTTGTTTGATCTCTTCAATTTCAACATTGGCAGCCTCTGCACTCTTCAGCTGGTCCTGATACTCTTCTTTCTGCTTTTCCAATTTGCTTTGTAGCTCTTCTCGGACTTCCCTCAGTCTGTCATCGGGCTCTCCTTGCTTTGGCGTTGAAGGCATGGTCAAAGCCGTATCCAATGAAAAGTTGTCCATGGTGCCATTCGACAAGTGCTTTTCTCTGATCGGGTAAGAGGAATCCGAGTCATCTCCGTCCTCGCGAACGTTGACTCGTTCTGCTCTTGCCCTCTGGACGTCCTCGAAAAGGGCATTAAGCTCCTCGTCTGATAGACTAGTTAAATTTTGATCAGATCCCAGTATTGCACCAGCTGCCTCTCGTCTAGCAAGTGACCAGTCTGACTCTCGGCCATTCCTCTGGAATATCGATGGAGTTTCTGGTCGAGAAATGTCCCCAAATTCGGACACCCTACTAAACGATCGTTCGTGACTAGGCCGAGGACTTGGTGAGGGGGAGCCCCTGTCAAATGATTGGAACTGACTGGCAGTGATTGAATGTCGAAGTAAACTCTGTGGTCTCTCTGGTACCTCGGCTCGTTCTGCTCTCGCCTCCATGGGATGGTTAAATCGGAAAATGTGGAAGTCGCCCAAAATAACACGATAACCGGAATGAAGCTGAGATGGCTCCGTGATGCGCTTTCCGTTGATCATTACTGAAGCACCTTCGCTGGGGGTAATAGTCACGGTCCCATCCGGAGCATTTTCGAAGGAGCAATGGTCGTGCAGAATCCTAGCTCCATTCAGTCGAATATTTGCTTGGTGATCAGCGTTGGTATCTACATTGCCAACTGTCGTGGTGCCCGGCTTGAGGTTGTAGACCAAGCATTCAGCGAGAAGCGGATCATCGGACAAGTTGACCAAATGTGGCATCTTTTTTGGAGTATGCAAACCGACAAAACCTTTCTCAATACTAACACCAAGATCTTCGAGGGCTTGTTCACGCTCCTTATGAATTTCCTCGGTCTTCAGCAGCTTCTCCTCCCATGTCTGATTCAAATCCGTGAGCAATTTCTCACTTTGGCTCAATTGCTCCGCGATTTCTGCCTTGGACACCTTCTTCAAAGTGCCATCTGCACCCGTGATGCTGACCATCTGCTGATCCAGAGGTGTACCTTCCGGGTAGACTTCGCCGGCAACCGCTCCAGCAGCTCCTGGGACACCTGGACCGGTCCCAAGTTTGCCCCTCAACAACGACAGCTCTTCCTTGAGCTCTCTGATCATGCGGGCATTAGCATCCTCGTTGACAACAGCATGGTTCTTGATTCTCTTAGCAGAGTCTGCATATCGAAGAGTACTGAGGGTTTCGTCAAAATTAATATCGGCAGGACTGACAGCTGCAATCATCGCTGTCATACTGTTTCCACCTAGAGAGTCCTTTAACAGCCACGTCAAGATACTGTCTCGATACGGTACTTGTCCACCGCCTTTCTTCTTTTTGCCACCTGTGGACAGGTCGGCCAAGGCCGCAATGACACGACCCAGCGTTGATAGCGAACGGTTGATTTCAGCACCTTCCTTCAGTCGCGCACCGGTTGCACCAGTTGATGTCGCTCGTTCGGAACCTGCCAGGTCGACCAGACTGATCTTGGCCACCTTTTCCATTTCCATCTTCGTATCGGCATCGTACTTCTTCTGTGTCAACATGATTGTGAAAACAGCGTGGCTTCGACTTGATGTCTGATTCATGTTGGTTGCGGCGACGGTTCGAGCTTTGTTTCCTTCGTCCATAAGATGTTCGATCTCCTGGAATTCATTGACCGCAAGCTTGGCAAGATCCTCAACGTATGGGCCGGTGGAGGGGTGCTCTCGGACTTTGAGGTTGCCTTTGGTCGATGGGTTGAGCAGATCGCGTACACGTTCGTTATAAATCTCCAGGTAGGAAACTTCGACCGTGCACTTTGTTGTCTTATCCTTTTGAATCTCTTCGATTCGCTTGAACATGTCCTGGCAAATCATAGGAATGACTCCGATCTCCTTTCCGTAACCCATCATAGAGTACGACTTTCCAGAACCGGTCTGGCCGTATGCAAAAATACAGTTGTTGTATCCCTGAAAAGCATTGTCGAGAAGGGGTTGTCCCAGATCGTCAAAAAGGTTCGACTGACCAGCATAATTCGGGTCATCTTTGTTGAAGGACCAGTACGAGCGATCGAAGGCAAAGGCCTTGGGGCCTCCATCTTTCACGCCTTTTCCATCGGGTGCGGTTATGACCGTCTGGTTCCCTTTCATTTCGATAATACATTGTGCATTTCTTTCGATTTCTATATCTTGTTTCAGCACAGCTCTCTGTTTCCGACGGAGCTAAACAAACCACTTACCTCTACTGTTAAAAGGCCGACATCTCACCACCACCTTGATGTTTCCTCCACCGGCGGGCGGCATATTTGGAGATTTGTCTAGGGGACCCAAGCTGGTCCCCTCTGGACAAGAGCTTGGTTGTTGAGAATGCGCGGGGTTTCGAAGGGATCAGAGCTGCCCCTTGTCTGGTGAATTTATCGGAAACGTAGTTTTTTTTTTTACAGAAGCTGCATGCGACTTCACGACGTAATCTCGGTCCAGAGCCTCAACGCATTGTCTCGTCTCGTCGCTTGTTGGTATGTGTGTAAGGGGGTTGACCGTCCCTCAGAGCACAGGCCGAAATTGAGATGTACGTATCCAGAAATGACGACAGTGTCGGTCTCGGGGGGTTGTTATCGCGAGTTTTGGCCGGAGGCTCGGGGAGATATCGAATTCGGCTGATACTAGAGATTGTCGTTTTGAGAGCCAAGCTGAAGGAGGCTCAACCGTTCGTTGTCTGGCACAGACGATGTCAACAAATTTGGTGGGCGCGGTCGCGCTGCTGCTGCTGATTTAGGCCCCGTGCTTTGATTGGCAGCTGATCCCTAAGCAGGGGATCTGGGGTCGTAGCGTCAGGTAGCTTGGAATGGAGCGTTCACGTGCAAAATGCCTCTGTAAGTTGACTACCGAGTATTACCCGCATTTATTATCTTTTCCCTCTCGTTACGCTTCGCAATGAGTGATCAAACGATGCCCTTTTTCAAAACAAATGCATCGCCAATTTCACGGTGTCGGGGTTTGTCGTCCAGTCTTGTAGCAGAATTGATGTGCGTTCGTTTGGTTAAACCGCTCGTTTCCAGTAACTTCGGCTTCTACCCGCTCATTTCCCCGCGCCATCTGTGGATCACCCAACGTTATACCCCAGCCATGAGAAACCGTTGATAAATGTTCAATGATTCAACCACGCAAACCTTTCATATGATACAAGCATACCACAAGTGTGAAACTGCCTGCGGATACCATGCTATCAGTGTAATGATACGTCATACAAATGAGGAACAACAGCATGGCACATCCTAGAGTCGTATGGTATAAAGGTAACAAAACAATAGAAACCATTTAACCTGGAAGCCCCATCATCATGGCAAACCATCTCTATGATGTGACTGCCTTGTATATGGGCTGGCATAAACGCTTTTCCCAAGAAAGTATAGTTTTAGGGAGCTCATCGATACTCCCCGTAGTTGACAGTTACTTTAATCGTCATATGCATGAATCTCCTGACCAAGACTTCCACAAGCTTGGTATCAACAATCGTAGGACACATCGATACCAGTGTTACGGTATACATTAGTTGCTCTCACGAGGTGAGGCTTACTACATACAGGTCTGGGATCAACCGTACTCGCTCTTTTGACGATCACATTGCTATGTGAGGCTACACAGTCAACGATGGTAAATTTGACATCAACGCGTAGCTCAGCTTAGTCGATCGATGACAATCAATTACAATTACAAAAATCCCATCGTCATCTTCCATCCAGTAGTCAAGGAATAAGGTGACAATCATTGTCTCCACAAATGCGAATTGCAACACCAAGACAGGGGCAAGGCTTAGTAGATTCACGATGAACATTCGTAGCCTGGCATTTTGCTTTACAGTGCGCAGTAGACCAACGGTGAGGGCAAGCTAGCACAAGAAAAGAAAAGGAAACATTACTCGACTTTTGTTTGAAAACTTCGAAAGAGAATGTATCGCTTACCAGATCGGCAACCCGCAGAACTTATCATCGAGTGGCTTCGCGTGTCATAATCCCCCAGATCGCCAAATACACAAGGCGCTTGCCTCGCCAATTAAGCTCCCGATCGTTTAAAGCTTGAGCGGGTGATAAGCGCAGATCTGGGTTCGTCCGAATCTTTACAGGATACTTCCTGCTTTGCAAAGAGGATCAGCCTTACCAAGGTCCGCGAAAAAAAAAAACCCCACATTAACATGCCAACACGCTTGTTTCAGCAGTAATAGAGTCTCGAATCGGTCAAATCTCCTTCGAATTGCCTTCGCGCGGCGTCATTGGCAATAGATGCAGGCAGTTCGATATTTGCCACGCTGGCAGGGCGGACGCTGGACACCGCTCACCAATGGCCAACCACACCTGATTCGCCTCACTTTCAAACCTTCACGGCGTATGGCAGGGGTTCCTTCCATATCGGTTCCGGTAACAAGGAATGAGAGAAACGCCTGCAGCAAATTAAACGTATGTACCCTTGAGAAGTTCCAGATTCTCGTTGCGATAGTAGCCTGTAGAGCGGTGAGCATAGTCACACGCAGAAGAATAACATACCTGCATACCTTGGGTTTGCATACATTAGCATTCAATGCACCCTCTATCCGTCAGGCACATCGTAACCATATCTCGTAACAGGCTGTACCGTGTTTGGATAAATACCCTCTCAGGCCCGGTTCCATATCGCTTCAGATTCCCAGCTTGTTTCGTTATCCGTAAATTCCTCAGTAGAATCGGCAACGACCATGTCCTCTTCAATGAACAAATACTGGATTCCGCATCAAGACATCCACAGAAAAGTCATCACCCAAGAGCTCCAGTACTATCTGGGACCCCAGGCAACAGTTCGCCCGTTTACGTTGGAGGTATCTCTTCGTCAAGCTAGCCCAGCGGCTATCCTGTGCTCATATGTTCCAACGTAGGGAGAGGATGGCTTCCTCATCACCACCCCCGGCTCCTGCCTTACAGATGTTGGTCAATGATGCTCTGAGAGACCAAGGTTCCAGCTTTGTTGACATGACTGACAGGAACAAATCGATGACATTTGCCGAAAGTCAAAAGACTTGTGGGATCGACAGGCTGCAGCTAAGATGCAGCAGAACCCCGAGAAGTTGTTGAAGCGGCCTTTGCACCAGCCTGTCATTGTTTCGAGGGGGACACCCAGAGACTCTCATCGACGTTATCATGACCGACGCCGGCATGATGATGATTGAGCCCCAATATTACTCAGCAATCACACTCGATTTACCTTCTAGTGGGCGCCAAGAGAGACCTGGTAGACGTTTGCGGGGGTGTTTATCTGCACGTCAAATGCTGGGATCTGTAGCCTCGACCCCAGACTTTGAGGCCCGTCAGACATTTTGTGTCAGGATGTTAGAGTGCGGTGAAGTAAAGGGTTGCAAGATGGAACGACCACAGGGAAGGAGGTACTGCCTGAAGCTCAAGATAGACATGCGGAGGATAAGATACCCAGATGATCGAATTAAGCAAGTGTCATGATGGCTGCCATGTTCATCCACAAAAACGGCGCCATCTGGCATGATTCCTACCCAACAAATCCATCTGAGTGCAAGCACTGCCCAAACCACGTTCGTTTTAGGCATGTAGTGCAGGCAGCTGCACGAATAGTAGTGGAGTTGACGAATTCGGGTCCCGGCAACTTTCGTGTTCCAATCGGATTTAGAGGTATTCCCACTATCGTAGAACGCTTAGTAGAAGTCTGCAGGTCTGAAGATGCATTTCAATCCTTGTCGATCGTTTTCTAGTAAGATATAGCAATTTTGAATCTCATAATTCCATGATCTGTCCCACTCGGTAGGCGGGTACACAGCTGTCAAGTGGAGGGGCCTTTGGGATCGAGGAGCTTTTCGTATTTTTGGAGATCCATTGGACCAGTTGACCAAATCACTATTGCTTGCACACACACCTGTTTGGACTCCTGGCTCGGTGGTTTGCTACCACGAATAGACTTATGTTCTGTGATGTACCCTATCACGTTGACAAACTCGCCGACACGTGTTTGCTCGGCTGTGAGCGATTCCAGCAATAGGCTGACATCCACTGAGACTCTCACGTCGCTATCTTTTGGATAACGGTGGCCGAGAGAAAGACGAGCTGAAGATGTCGAGTAGGAAATGACACTATCTTTTTCGTTAGCCAACGATACGTGCGGCGGATGAATGTGCAAGTAAGCACAACACACAAAAACAGTGCAAATGCTCTTCACCGGTCATACCATCCAAGAAACCTGACCTTGTCACCAGTAGATAGAGCTGGTAGGTTTGACAGCAAGTAAAGCTGAGAGGGAACTGGGCCCCGCGACATGCTAGTTACTGCTGTGGACTTTGTCAGGGGGGTATTTTGAGGCCCGAAATGCGTGATATTACTGCAGCGTTGAAAGAAATCCCGCAACAAAGAGCATACAATGACATAAAATTGATATTTTAGGTAAGAAAGTTGATGGAGGTTGAACATGTAGTTCTAGTTGGAGTGCACGTGAAATGGTCAAGGCACTCCATATACAGTGTAAATTTGTGACATGCGGCGGTCTGCCGCGCAATTTGTGCCGCACACGGTATGAGTTCGCACACAGCGATGTACCCTAAACATCACCACTTCTTCCCCGTCATTCGGTGGGGGTTGATTACATCGTGATTCTTCTTCTCACATACTTACTCACTGGCTAATTATCCAACATGTCTGCCGAGGCCCCTCCAAAGTATATTTACAAAATTATTCCTTTGGCGCCCGAGGATCCCATTCCTGATGAACACCCGTTATCTGACCTCGATCGAAACGATGGATTCGTCCATCTAAGCACGTCAACTCAAGTGAGTCTTTTACCCCAATTACAACTACCAAAATACAACTAACACAATCCAGGTACCCAAGACCGCAGACTTGTTTTTCACCAGCGCATCTTCGCTCTGGGTCATTAAGCTAGAGCTTGCCCAATTCTCTTCCGCCCTCAAATGGGAGGACGGGTTTCCCCATTTGTACGGCAATTTCGGAGGCAAGAACGTTGACTCTGTCGAGAAATTTGTTCGCCCAGGGAACCAAACATGGGGTCAAGTTATGGCAAAATCACAATGGTTGGAATAAATAATATTTTCTCTATTCTGTCTTAACAGTATTGTTTATGGATGTTCATGGGGTAGTTAGACGCCTAGAGACCTAGGTCTTTCTCCACCATGCCCTTACAAATGGGATGGTAAAAATCCTTGTTCTTCTCAAAAGTGTCCAATGCCAGCTGCCTATCAACCTTGTTGAGGGCACGGAACAGCGGACGGACAAACTTCATGCGACCAACTCCTCCAAGCAGAGTGGCGGCATCGTTGTAGATGGCGGAATCCTTTGCCTGGAGAGCAATCAGATAGTACGCCGAAAGAATCTCAACGTTCTTCGATGACAAAAAGTCGTATGTCTTGCCCATAAGTTGGGCACGGTCTGCAGTTAGCTCACCGGACTGCTGTACTTCAGCCAAAAAGACAAGCTTCTGGTTCGCGGTGAAGTTCTCCAAATCCTTGGCGCTGGGTTCAAAGCTCTGATGGACATCAATGTTAGCAAACACATACTAAATCATGAAGGGCTGAACATACGGCATCTTTCCACTTGTTTGCAAGGTCGTAGCACTGGTTTGCCAGTGTCGTGTCGAACTCGGGCTTAGGAGGTAAACCAGGTGTGTAGAACTTGGCATCCCAGTCAATCTCGGAAATCTTCTTGGTGATCTCTTCGCTTCCGAGGTTGTTGAAGAAGTCCATGAATGTTTGCTTGAACTCGAACGAGTCGAGGGACTTGCCGGACCACTTGGTGAAGTAGAAGGGAATGAACTTGTCAAAGTTCTCCCGACCAACAACACCCTCCAGGTAGTATAGGAAATGGAATCCCTTCTCATACGCAACTGTACTGTAAACATCCTCAGGATCAACACCTTCGTGCTTGATGATGAGCTTGGTGTACTCGTGATCCTTGCCGAAAAGTTCCACGGCATCCTCTGTGTTATGGTCAGTTAAAATTCCACAAGATGCACCGTGTTACGCACCAAGAGCATTCCATCCGATGATAGCAGAGAAGTCGAACTCGGCATCACCATGGATAACGGCTTGAATACGACGCTCAAGATACATTGTCCATCCTTCATTCAGCCAGCTAATGATAATTAGCGCAGTCACATTATCTGTAGACACTTTGAACTCACAAATGCTCCCAACTGGCATTGGAGACCAAGTTACCACTCCAGCTGTGGCTCAGCTCATGGGCAATGACGTCCACATTTTGGCGATCGCCGCTAATGATTGTAGGCGTTGCAAATGTGTAAATGGGGTTCTCCATACCTAAAATTATTTAGGTAATTTTCAGAATGACCATGGTTGAAGACAAAACCTACCTCCGTAGGGGAAGCTCGGGGGCAAGACCAAAACGTTGTATGCCCCCCACTTATAGGGAAATACAAGCTTCTCTGCCACTTCCATAAACTTCTCCATATCGCGCTCGAGTTCCCACTTGCACTCTTCGAGCTCGTTGGGGCCTGTGGCAACAATACTTCGAGGGCCGATAGAGGCAGTTGCAATATCTCCAGAGGCTACGGCAAAGAGATAAGAGGGGATGGGAACCTTTTGCTCAAATTCATAGAGCTTCTCCTTGCCAGGTGTGGCATCATGGTCTCCCACGGGGACACCACTTGCAACAACTGGTAGAGATGAAGTGAGCTTGAAGGTGAAAGTGGACTTCACATCGGGAGTATCCTGGCAAGGGAAGATGGAGCGAGCGTTAATGGCCTGGCATTGAGAAAACATGTACGGGTGTTTCTTGTTGGAGGTCTGAGCAGGGGTGAGCCACTGGAGAGCAGTGCACTTGCTAGTTGTCTGAAGCTCAATAGCAAGGTTGACCAACTCTCCCTTTGCAACTCCGTCCGGCACAGAGATATGGAGAGGAGCTCCAAGAGGCGCATTGTAGTCCTTCAGTTCCCACTTGGACTCATTGGAGTTGATGCGGATAGTGGAAATATCCACGTATCGGGTATCAAGGATGATCTCCTTGCTCTCTTTGTCAGTCTGTGACTCAAGCTGGAGAACGACAGAACCCTTGAGGGCCTTCTCCTCAAAGTCGATCTTGAAGTTGGCAGTTGTATGGCGTGTCCGCCAAGCGCCGTAGTTGGACAGAGTGCTAGGGTCCCGATTGGCCGTCATGTTGACAGTTGCGAATGTGCGTCTGAGGTTGTGAGTTATTGTTACTTGGCAAGTTCGCAAAATGGCGGGTTTATTGAGTGACGAGAACCACGACATTGAGGGTCTGTTGAATCACCAATGGCACGTCTCAATTCAGCGTTTCGTTTCCATAGAGCTTCCCCTCCAGTTCTAGAACATCACGTGAGGGGGCCCGTACCTTTGACCACCTGCCAAAAGGCGTATCAAACATGGAAAATACGGAGTAGCAAAGGAACTTTTGCTTCATAACATGGAAATTTGTTTCTGTCAAGTGACAGCATTAATCGCAGTCACGTGTAACAGATTTTGGTTGATTGTCTTCTTGTCCTGACAAAACGTTAACGAAGTAGTAGTCAATCGCGGATCGCGGAGTCTCCGATGCCGTCTCCTATCTGAAAGTTGTAAAAGTCATAATTTCTCCGTCGGAATGTTCTTCACAACTCATTCTTCAGTTCGGAGCTCAGGTCATCCAGCTGCAATCCCGAGACGGAGGCCCCCTGAATGTGTTTACTCAACAGATCCTCTCTTAGTCGTTAGTTGTCATGATTTGCTGTCTTCAACGAATGCCACAAATAATCATCTATACTGGAGTTGTAAGCCGAAGGCCGCCCGACTCCAGCGAACGGCAAAACACTAAATTTGGTCCCGGGAGGAAGCTTGGCTCACCTGAGCAGGGTAGTTGCTACTTTCAGGAAGGAATTAATGAGATGCAATTCGCAAAGTGCTACTCCGCCTAGAGCTTTTTGTGGTTCTTGTTTACCAAGTTATCCATAACATAATTGACTCTACCCTTTTCCAAGAATGACATTCTCTAATAGGCAAGACTTGGGGCCGTTGAACGACCAAGCCAACTAACATAGCCATGTGGGTATAGAAGACATTGGATTTCATGGCCTAGGACTATTCAGGTATCGAGCTGTTTAGGGATATCATATATCTACTGCATATATCACAAAGTCTTGCCCAGAGAAGCAACCGCATGTTGTGTGTTATCCATACTCCGTGCGACGATGGCAAAAGACAGTAATTACCAATGCTCGTGTTTTCCATCCATGACTAGCTCGTCGAGCTGATCGTAGGGCCCACTGCCGTTCGGGAATCCAATCAGGCTAGATCATCCGATTGTAAGTTGGGGTTTGAAGTTATCTCCAATCTCTGTTCTCTCCTCTAGGCTCCTGCTACCAAACTATGCCGAATATTGTTGCACGCACTATGCTAGGATCTGAAGCAATAGCTCATACAGATATTGTCATCTCCGGGTAATGAACGACTAGGTCTCCTTTTGACGCATCCAATCGCGACAAAACTAGGGGATCTCCTCGCCTTTTCTTTCGTGCACGGTATACAGATACCTTGATGTCTTCACCGAGACACGGCATATATGAGGCGGCAAGCAGACCGGTTGCTTCACTCTCCGTCTCTCTGCAGTGGTGTAAGCCTTCCGCAGATGAAGCTACATACACGTCGCCGTATACGTCCGGTAACGGCAAAGAAGAAGTTGTTTCCTCCTCGAACGCCTTTCTTGGCGCTGCTGCAGGAGGCTTGATGGTGAGGGAGCAGATATCACCCCACGAAACCGTCAAGACGCAAGCGAGCCTGGGCCAGGCTTGCGGTGGTAACGGTGCGTGTTGACGGGCGGGGGTCCCCAGCCGTTTATTTCATGCAGGGGCCGCGCAGTGGAGGGTTTGCGCTCATGGACTAACAATCCCTGAGCTTAACATGCAAGTGCTCGAATCCAGCACGGGCCTCGGTCCTCCCTGCGATGTGCGGACCTCGACCTAGACGAAACAGGTCGTGACGAGCAGCGGTCTTGGGAGGAGCTGGACACATCCGTGCATACCACATAGCAGTACTATTGCCTTCCCGCCAAGCCTCCCAATATGTTCATGATGTGCGGGACGTTGTTAGATCAGCAGTGATCATCACATAAGTCTACGGTAGTAACCTCATTTGTGTTTGAAACAATTTCATGATGCATATGCAGGTTGCTTCTTCTTGATATTCTCTTAGATAATTTTCGACGATGTATCACAGTAGCAATCGCTATGACAGTCCGTGTAAGACCGCGCCAAAGCCTACAATCTTTTTGGACGATCCCCCTCGGCGGCGTTGATCAACAAATTCTTGCTTGTTTTGTCTCGTTTCGATCCAAGCTACCTATGGATACCAACTGGTCTTCTTAGTCTACCTTGTCGAATCTTCTATACTGAGCTCTCTGTCCACAATATCTGTAACCGAGGTCTTAGACGCCAAAATGAAACAGACTATCTGTGTACATAAGTACTGTCTAACTGCAATACGACAAGATCCGTGTTGGACATGTAGGGCTGCACTGGATGGTAACTATTCCCACGTGCCCAAACTACCCTAGGGATATGTGGCGCCGCCACACGTGGTTCCAGACATCAATTATTTCTATGGTTCAATGTGGGAAGAACGTCAGCAGTCAGCAATTGGCTCTGTTCTCTCCCTCAGATATTGACCAATACAACTGGCTCGGGTTATGACCCCTCCATTCCGAGGAAACGATGTACTAAGTCTTGGTAACAAATAATACACAGCTCCTCGTCGAACTGATATCATTTGGTGCATGTTTCACATCCGTTAGTTGAATCAACTTTGTTTGCCTCATTGCTTGGCTTCTCTCGCAGAACAGAGTCATAAAACCAGTGGCGAAGAGTAATGTTGACCAAGAAGTTGCTATTTGGCCAACAAAGTCAAGGTTACAGGTTGGAGCTCTGACCTACTCAGTACACTAGGACTAGGTACCTAGCTATCTAATACTATGTATATTGACCAACCTGCCATTGCAGCTGCCATCGACCACCACGATGGAAAAATTCGGCACATGTGCAGGGGTTCTCTTGATTGGAAACACCGGCGTCGACGGGATATGTGTCTGGATCTGAGACCTTTTAAAACAATCCACAAGGAGTGACAGACTATCCTAAATGATCCTTGACCGGGCCATCCACCCGAACCGACCGCAAACACGGGATAGCGCAAGGGGCCCTTGTCATGTGCTGCAAACGAGCTGAGCTATGAAAATTGATTGAGGAAGCTACTCCCTCTAAAATCTGTAGATCAAATACGTATCCATTGATGATGAGGGGATGTTGTTACGGCCTCGAAATGTTGCAGCGCAGTGGATCTTTCTATTCCTCCCATGGTGGCATATCAAGACGTGCTGTGCCTTCAGAGACGATGAGATTGCCGTTTACAGCAGCTCCCTGACTAGAAAGAAGTCACATGCACCTTGAGATGGCCGATAGTGACTAGATCGTTATGCATGGGACCGTGCCGCTGGACAGCCAAGAATGATTTAGCTGCATACGTTGTGATATCTTGCCGTTGAACATTGGGAACGTACAGTCTAGTAGCTGGGTGACAGTTATTGTTTTCTTGCCGGATACGAAAGGGAGACTAGGGCCAAAAAACCGTTATGTTTCGGAAGGTACAAAAGGGAAATAGGCATTATAGGTAAGGTTATTGAAATATTCAGACTAGGGTTGCATGCAAGCTCAGGTGGCAGTGGAAAGAGGAAGCGGGAAAAAAAGCGAAAGGGGGAGCCCAACCAGAGAATGACGTTAGACCTGGGTAAAACTTAGGAAACACACCGGAAACACGCCATACAAAATGTCAGCATGTTTCGAGAGGTTATTTAGGGCATCGCTACTCGGCCAGGGGAATAATATGAACCGTTTGTGCCTGTCTTGACACGGCAGTGATAACTGTGCATCTCTGTGGTGTGACAGTACGCTTTGATCTACCTTACGTTACGTTCTGTAGATCAAGCGCGTTAAGCCTTCTGTCATTTTATTTTGTTGCACGTTGCATCCGGCTTTGCAGGCGTGTAAGTGATCAACAGTCGGGTGCCTCTGGCCGGGGACAATGCCACTACTGACAACCCCTGTAGGCCGGCAGAGTGAGTGGAGGGAGAGCAAAAGCAAAAATGAAAGCCGTTGACGTCTGAATAGATATCTATCAGTTTCTCGAGTCATGGCAGTTTTATGATAATTCTATTGTAATCATGTGCTCTATGCATGTGATATGAATACCAGACCAACAAACAATGACTGTATTCCGCTAGCTGTGGAGTAAATACGTCCTGCAATATCAGCGAGGAAAGGACAGTTGGTACTAGTAATCAACACCGGACGAAAATGTAGCGAGATCTCTCAGATAATGCAGAAGAATGGGAACTCTCAAGGTGGTATTCGCTTTCCACCCAACAAAAACGTGTGGCTGGTGTACCACCTGCATTAGATAATGTGTTAACATCCTGCACGTGAGCAGTATGAAGCCTGCGAGCGAAGAGATGCGTCTCTGCGCTGTAACTATACTCCGTAGTTGAGGTTACCTCTCTGACTACTGCAATTGGGCAAGTGCTCAGCATAATGCAAGCAGGTTTATAAAACACAACCTCATGTGTCCTGCTGGAGCCACCTAGGCATGCAACAGCTTAAGCATAAGGGTACCTTAGTAACTATCTACCTGTTATGTCTAGGGTGTGCCTGTCTTTGGTTTTCCATATTGGCCTCTCCTTCCCTATCCGATACGTCTTGAAAACTGAAACGTGCCTTGTACGAGGGAGGCGCTGTGTCCGTCAAGTACCGTGTCCCAACTGGGAAGGCACACACTGCCTACCTACCTGAATCTGTGAGTGCGCGCACTGATGATGCATCGAGCTCTTTCCTCTTCCTCCTGCCATTTGATCAAACATTGCTTACTCCTATTCCTCCTCCACCGTCATTGCTAGGTAATCTTGACCCAACATCGCCAACCGTACGAGCCAAAAATAGGTATTTTCTCAGCGACGATGATTGATGGGAAAGTTGACAGAATACTTCGAGAGTAATGTGCCAAGACTCCCTGGCTCATCTAGCAGACCAAGTAGCCACAAAGTGCCGGGGCCCCTGGGTCCCGTCCGTCATGGTGGATACATATTCTCTGTACGGAGTACCGGTTCCGCTAACGTGGTAGCCGAGGTTGGGTTCAGGGGGCCATCGACGACAAGGACTAACACTAAGGGGTGAGTAAAACCCCCGACGAGGCGTCAACTAAGAGCCGTTGGCAGCCACAATACCACTTCTAGTTTCTGACAAGCCCTGACGATCTATTCCTCTTTCTGATGCTATCCCGACCCTGGTTGGCAAAGTTTGGACCGACCTGTTCGTCGCGGGGAGCACTGGCCACGGCCCATGAACCATGCATCGACTTCGTCTGCTCGTCAACCTCATCTTAGCTCCTTTCCAGTGCCGCATGCCCCGGACCTCTGTGTTCTTATCTCAGGTCTATATCGAAGATTCTTGTTCTTAGTCTTCGGGGGTGCCTGTCACCATACCGCTGAGGCGGGGTCTTTGGACCCTCCCTGGCTGGGTTGCAGACCCAGGAACAAGGTCCTCACGTTCTGTCATGGGTTTAGAACAAGGGGCCCGGCTGAGGCTGTTCTACAGTGGGCGCCCAGTCACAAACGAAGCCATAAACGAAGAAACCTAGCCCGAGACCTCGCAGCTTGGCGCAAGCATTGTCTGGGATCCCTTCCACAACTCTTGTTGTTATATACCAGTAGTCCCAGGAATCCGAAACGCTTAAACCGGTCCAGTATTCGTCGCACTTCATGCAATAGCTCGCCGCCCTGATCTCAACAATTAGTGTCATCTCAGTCCGTGGCAATTAATCTCTGACACCAAGCTATTTCCTCTTGCGGCAACTCCAACTGGTTACATTGCCTGGACACCATGGCTCATATTGCCAAGTGCCTCGTCGATATCGACACCACCTATATAACCAGACCGTCTCAATCACCCAACGACTCGGTATGAACATGTTCTTCGTTTCAAACGTCTTTTGCTCAGTTTAAACTTACATATGGCAATCTTTCAGAAATTATCACCTCAGCCTCCATCAGACAAGCCATTCGCTTGGAGAATGCAGCAGCCGGATTCTTCCAAGAAATACCAACTGTTTCCAAAAGAGAGGAAACTGCCAGTTCTCAACAGCAATAAGAGTGCCGACTCGGAGAAGAACACTGCAGCAACCTCAACGATGGCAAACGAAAAGACTGACAGCCAACCAACACTCAATGGATTGAAGAAGCGACTCAATCAGCACAGTCTGGCTCGACGACGCAAGATCAGCGTGCCTGAGGTCGGTCCTATGACAACAGTTCAGGAGCTTTCAATGGATTCTCGTAAGTATACGCAACTGATGTTGCATATTGGTCATGTAATCTAACGACATCGCAGCAACAATTCCTGGCCGCCCCCCTTTCCACGAGCGCTCTATAAGTGCGCCTGGCAACTCCCTGAGGGATTACAACCTCACGGATACCTTCCTATTCGCATCCAGCGACGACGAGTGTCCCAGTCCTAAGACTTCTAAGAAGAGCGAGACCCAGGCAGGTTCCCGGGTCGCGACTCCCACTTCACCTAGACATCTTACTCCTTTGGTCATCCCCAGACAAGGTGGCCCATCGCCTCTGCTTCGACGCCAACAGTCTCTCAATTGCTTCCCTGTAAGCAATGAGACTTCGCGACGTGGCCATGGAAACGGGTCATCTCCTCAGAACCGTACCGCCTTTACCCCGAATTCTTCGATGCCTGATCTTACAATACCCAGTTTGGCATCGACAGGCTCCACAACTCCTACACCGGTCTCAGCACCACCCCTAGAGTCCCGAAATGAGTCCCCACGTCTCCCAGATGGGTACTCTACGCCTCCTATGGCCGTTTCTGATACAGTTCGTGGAGGCCATCGAAGGGGCGGTTCAGAGTCATCGGTGATGGATAGAGGCCGCCCTAGGAAGAGACACGACCAACGAAGTAACACCGGGCCGATCGTCCAGAGGTCAGAGTCAAGAATGGCAGAGACGAAGAGGAGTAGGAGCTCGGAGCAGAACGCCTTTGAGAAGCTTCCCGTTGGTGTGAAACACAGCGATGCCATGGAGCAACTCGAGCTATCAGAGCTTGTCCTTCTCCAAAAACAGGCCTACGAACAAGTGGCTCGATTCGAGGTTTTGAAAGCTGAGGATGTCGAAGCACTTTCCAAGGAACTCCGCCACCTGGACCAGAAAACCGAATACCTTCGACGCACTTACACAGCTCTTCGCTCTGGTCGCAAGAACCTTCACTCCCGCATTTGCCAATACCTGCGTTCGCCGCGAGTGGCCAAGTTTAGCAATGAGTCTATGCTCAAGCAAGAAGAGGCACTCACTGAATTGGATGCTTCAATTGACGACTGGGTAAACAAGCTGGAGCAGGCAGAAAACAGACGGACTCGGGTCCGCCAGAAGCTACTGGAACATGTTGCTGCAGCTGTTTGTCTTCCTATTGGCGGCCCAAACATAGCACGAGAGCCTCAGTTGAACGTCACATCCCCGCTGGGTATTTGTGACATATCAACCCCCCCTCGTAGCCCTTCAAAAGAAACGTGTGTATCGCCACGCACCATGAGCAGCTCACCATCTCCCCAACGTCCTATGGCTCAAGTTCCTAGCACAATTCTAGAACAGCCTGCTATCGAGGAGGAGGCTATGAAAGAGAAAGAAGAACGCGTCATGAGCACCGGATCTTTGAGTCGATCCGATGGCGAGAGCATTCGTATCTATGCGGGCGACGACGTGTATACTCTTTTGGCCGATGTCGAGGATGAGATCACCAGAATGGGCAAGCCCGCAGTGTGCGAACCTGTCGCTCCCAATAACGTGATGGAAACAAAGCGAATCGCACTCCATCGCCAGAGGAGTCACGAACTCCTCAATGGACGTTCTGGGGAGAATCATGGGATGAAGAGACGTGAATTTTCTGACTACCGGGCCATTTCTCCTCTCGCTTCACCGCCAACTACAGTTACCACTCAACAGACTGCATCGCCAGAAGACGGCCTACCTCTTCTCTCGAATGTTGTCTATCGACCTTGATGACTTTCAACTCGAACATATATCACAATTACTACCGTTTGCCAGCACTGTATCGCATGTCGACGATTCACGGCCAGTGCCTTACAATCCCTTGATACCCATACGGCATTTTCTACACTTTCCCACACTCAGCATCTAATCATGACATTCTACGGCCGCGACAGCATATTATTCATTCCTTGTTTTTTTGTGTGCCATCATAGGGTGCAGCCTGGTCATTTGTTGTCACCTGTTATTTTCTTTGTCATCCATCCAATACTCTGTGTCAACCATATCTAGTAATTGTTTTACCTACCATGTCATAGCATCTAGCATGTAGATATTTCTTTATAATATTCATTTTGGCATGCTTGCCAGTCAAGCAATATCTTTTTGAGCCCGTCTTGCTTTACGTCTTTCCATAGTGAATTATATCGAGAGGGATCGAATATCCGACGGGACCATAAAAGTATGTGGCATCCGAGCTAATATTTGAGTTGGTTACACACGGGAGATGCAAACAAGGACAAGGACAAGGACAAGGATATGCAACCTTGAGGGTTCAGTCCCCCTGTCTGCAGACTGATGTAAGGATTCAGGTGGGACTGACGTTGAATAGGTACGATGCATGAGACTGCAGGATCTTTGTTTGAGAGCATGCAATGTGATAGATGGGGGCGTCAAATATGACAGACTGAAAACCAAACCGATTGCTCATCGTGCCCAGGCAAAGAGTTTTCTCTGGTTGCATCCTTTTATTTTCCAACATTAGTACTACCTTGCCTTATGTAATAGAAGCACAAATCTTCAGTCTATCCTAAAGTCTAACCCCTGCTCCGGACCTTAATACACAACGTTAAAGGTTTAAAACCTGCTTCTATTCTTGGCATCGCTATCTGAGCCCCTTGCAATATGTCGTCTCCTACCTTCTCCACGTGCACGCCAAGAGGATGTTGAACGAGTCAAGTAATCGTACGATATCCTTCGTCCGGTCTCTCATCTGCGATGCTTAATGCACCGAACGACCCCCTGAAGTGTGGGGAGGTCCCGTCGGAAATTGAGGAAGGACCGCTCGCTATCTGAAGAACGATCTGCGCTGTTCGGAGGAACAAGTCCAATTTGCAGGATACAGAATGGAGAATGCTCAGTGTTGTGACGACACGAGAGTAGAATTGTCCGTGAAATAAGTTCTCGAAGCTTTTTCCATGCTCAAATACTTCTACGCCAGTTTGGTGGAGACGTGACCAGCCAAGACAATATGTTCCGCCGGCAGTTACCTCGCGCGTCTGGCCGTTATTAATATTGAGTCGGAGCGGGAGTGAGATCGGCTTGTTGGTACGTTCGTGTCCCATAATTATTAAGAATGACTCAGACCATCTAGGTCTGCACGCCAATACGTCTACTATACATGATATGATATGTCCGCAATCCTCGGTCATAGCTTCCAAACACCTTTGCACCAATCCATTCCCGTTGCCAGAATATATCCGCTTCGAATTTCGTACCAAAACCCGTATCTGCGCTTCGTGAGATAAGCCAGCCCTCGAATACACCAAACACCAGGTCATACTGTCCCATCATATTAAGTATTATTCGCACTATTTCCTCAATGCGTCACGATTCGAACAACCTGCAAAATGAGGCCGAAAAGAAGTCCTCTTGCAACCTCTTCGATTTGTAGACAGTCAAAGACTCGGCCGAGTGCTTCGCCTGTTGCCGCCTGACCCATGACACCCATCAGAGCAGCTGGAAGACCGCTCTGGATAAGTAGCCGTCGAGCTTTGACGCGAAGCTTCTCCTTCTCGTCAGCTGTGAGCGCGGCTGGCCAGGCTGCAAGCTCCTGCTCCGTTGGCATCATGTTCTCTCTGACCTTACGGAGCTGGTCCGCAATACCCGAGTCAGATGTTGTAGAGTCAATGACAGACTTTTGGATCAGAGACTGCACGGTCAAGAGAGACGGATTGCCAGGACGAAGAAGGAATGACTTCGCTGCTGTCAAGAGTGTACGTCGAATGTTCCATGCTGATGACAAAGTGTACATCTCATTAATCACAGCAAACAAGAGCTCAACCGCGACACGAGTTTCGGGCTCTGAAAGGGGTGTGTGTTGTTTGGTTGCCTTCAAAGACGCTCTCTTGCCATCCGTCACCGAGGGAGGAGGTGTTGGGATTTGCTGGGAGCTCTTGCGTTCCTGTTGTCCCTTAACACCATTATTCAGCTTCTCTTGCATCTCGCCGTGACTCTCAGGGGAGCCATAGTCGTCGGCTATTTGATCAGGCGGAGGCGGAAGCTTTGTAAAGTCCAGGCTCACTGCCGAAGGAGATCGCAGTTGTGCAAGACTTGGTGCGCGGCTGTGCTCCCGACTAGGAAGGGCGCTCACCGAGGCTGAAGCAGACTCTTTACGTTCCGAGCGACTCGTGCGAAGGTCCGCGTCCGATTCACTTGGCGATTGGTAGCTAGGACGCCGCTCCATAGGAGGCATCTTGCCCGGCTGTAACGATACAATGGATGAGCGTTGGCTGTCCATGCTATCTCGTGTTGAGCGAACGGGAGATCGTGCGCCGCTAAGCTGGCTCGGAGGTGTAGAGAGAGAAAGTCGACTAGAGTTAGCCGTCAGATCTACTGACGGCGTAGACTTCCTGCCGAGACCTGAAAATGTATTGCCAAAGACCCCAGTGACGCCTCCAACTAGACTCTTGCCACCCTCTACAGCACCCTTTGGTCCTATTGTCAACGCGTCTAGCATGCCTTTGCCCATTGCCTCCCAACCAAAGCCTGCTTTTGATTCACTGTGGGTATGTCCCTTTGACTTTTCCAGGAAACGCTTCATACCCTCGCTCTCGGCCAAGCTCTGATACCAACAAGCATCTCGAAGATATCTCTCCAACTCACCGCGAAGCGACTCACGGGTGTGAAGTTTCCAGTCCGGCAAGTCCTTGTGGAGTTCGGTGAAAGCAGTTGCCCCAGAGATATTAGCGATTCGCCTGAGAATCTCGTGCAGAGTCTCGAAATCAGAATATCTTCGCACAATCATCCATCCAGGGTACGCAGTCACAGACGGCTCGATTTGCACCCAGTAGTCCCAATTTGGTTTGCTGCGAATGCGGGTCGGCTCGCCTGGAGTGTCGTCGTGTAGAGTAATAGCCGCATTATGAAGAGTAAGCGGTGCTTTCTTGGACGCTTGCTCATCTCCTTCGTCTGCTACTTGTCCAGGCGGTACTATCTGGTCAAAACTGGTGAAGCGAGTGCCGTCGGACCGGCGGGGAGACGACTCGAAACTCGAGGAATCCGTCGGCGATCGCGGTGTGATAGGAGTCTGGGCAGTATCGCCCTTAGCGGAGAACCCTCCTGTCGATGCTGAGGAAGGTAGCGGTCTATCGTTTATAGAGGAGAGCTCTGGCGCGCCAGACAGCCTCTTCTCACTGTTGGCGAGATCTGTGCTTGATTCTCGGACAGAAACCATCGAGGCACGTTTTTGTCGAGCCTCTTCCTGGGCAATCAGTTCATTCATACGCTTCATCTCTTGCATAGCTTCATCCATCTCTTCCTCTGCCTTGCTCAGCTTTTTCTTATGACCAAGGGGTTCCTTGCGTCGAGCCCTTTCATTTTCCAATGAGCTGCGTCCTGGTTTGGCGATACCGATATTTCCCACATTTCCATCCAGATCAGCAAAGACATTGGTTGCTGCAATATTCTGATCAGGAGCACGCTGCATGCCGACATCAATGGCTTGGTTGAGATTCGGTTCACCAGCTTCTAGAAGGTACACAATCCATCCGTTAATCCAATCCGCCTGGCTGCAGCTGTGCAAGGAGTTTTCAAGAACAGAGTTTGCAAGAATCTCACGTAAGAAGACTCGAGCAGGGTCGCAGTTATATGAGTTGCGGTCCAAAAACCCGAGAAGATCTTCGGCGACCATCTTAAATTTTGCAGCCTGCTGGCGTCGATTCACGAGGTTGGCCAAGTGACATTCCGGGTTGGATGCTAAGTAGTTATAGATGGCGTCGGCAGCGGTCATACTGCTATCTGGAGGAAGTTCGGAGAAGGCGGCCGCGAGTTCGGACATGAAGACGATGATAATGGAGGATGAATTGGTGAGAAGGTCAAGGAAAGCATCGGCGGGTCGCTTTCGACCGAGATGGCTCGAGACAGAGAGGAGGTATGATGAGAGCGTTTTGCGGCATGCCAAAGGAAACGCGTGGTCCGTAGGAACAATCGGATTGTACCACCACTTGACATAGTCTCTAACAATGGCATCGACGAGGCCGCTAAGGGCTTCGCGAGTCTCTGGCCGAAAATCATCAAAATTCTTCATAGCGGTCTCTTCATCATCACTGCCATCCTCCCGCACCTGCTCTGCATGGCTGTTTTTAGCCTCCAAGAGTCGTTCTATGATGTCGATACCTCGCTCTCCTCGTACGGCTTTAGCGAGCTCTGGGTTCCGAGCTTCCCAGGAGATAAACCCAGCTACTCCGCCGAATGCACCGATAAGGACGAGACCCAGACGTCCCATTGTAAAATATGTAAAGGCGGCGAAACCGACTGCGACACCAGCGAGCGAGCCAGGAGTCGCTGTAGCAAAAAAGTGAATGACTTTTGCGATCGGAGCATCATCTTCGTTCGTTCTTGTATTAGTTGTATTGTTATTCGTAGAAGTCGTTAGAGGTTTATCGGGGATCATGGCGTCGTTTGTTATGGTGGTCTTGTCGGCAAGAGCATCTGTATTTGAGAGCTGATCTGCTAATGGCGACTCCTCGTCTTGTTGTGTATGTGTAAGTGTAGACAAGGGAGAGCCATTGATCTCTATGGCCTTTGGCTTTGGCGGGTTCGCAAGCGAAACACCTAGCTGAGGCGCATTCTGGTCGGGGAATGCGGTTGAATTCATGGGGAATGGGGGCTTGTCTATGTTTGTTCTCGTAGCGCAACCCGAATACCGTAGCTCTCCCTAGCGAAAGAGAGTAGTGAACCCGAAAGGAGTTTTCATAAGCATAGCAGTTGGAAACGAATATATTCGGAGGAGCAAGGGCGGGAGCAAAAGGAGAGTAGGAGGCGAAGACGAAGACGAGCGAGGGTAGGAAATGAAACGTAGAGATCGTATCCGTACAGGTAAGGATGGAAATTTGTCTGGAACGTTGTGGAGGAGCTGGATGTCACCGATTTACAGCAGGTGCAGGGCACATGTATCACACTTGGTGTCGCGTGTCTTGTGTCTTGGGGTTAGCCTCGAAATTGCCGAGCGTTGGAATTGCTTGTCTTTGTGCTTCAGGGGTCGCGGCCCCTAAACCCCAGGGGAAAGGCTCTGACCACGGGCCAATTGCCCCAGGCTTTTCATGCTGGCGCTGTCCGCGTCACGAAGAAGTGGGTGTTAACTGTCATGCTGGACTATAAACGGCAACAGTAGCTAATAAAACCCCTGGGCAGCTCCCCACCAAAGGAGTACAGCGTCCAATTATTGCTTTCTGTATGTCTTGTTTCGTTTGATTAGCCTTGCCAGGCCTTCCAGGTTCAAAGGCCCTAGGCCGCCTTGACGTGATCGTTCGATCTTTAATCTTCTCTGTGGAGTAGATATTGTCGCGAAGAGTTAATGCGTATTCAATTCTCTATGAGATACGCATCATCTGGAACAAAGAGGAGCCAAAGGTACATAGTACTGACCTGCGAGGTGACTACCCAAGTATTGATCGGAAGCTACTAAAATAAAAACTCAAGACTTCTATGTAATATACTTGAGCCTCATTTATTGGCTGCACTGAGGTGGATTCAATCCTCCTGTGTCACGTGCATTGGTGTCACACCAATCGTCCCCCGCGTACCTTCCAAACGCGTCTATTCAGAGGGCCCCTTTGAAGGTCAGGTTTCGCATTAATCTCAAACGTGATAAGACAAACTAACAACTTTGTTGGAAACATCGCATCGACTCTGAAATTATACATTCTCTTCACTTGTCAAAAACTAGAGGGAAGCTAGCAACTCTGTCACCATGGCTCGCACCTTCACCAAGAAGCGCGCTGCTGATTCAGACAGTGAGCCTGAGACTACTTCCAAGAGAGTCAAGAGTGGCGCAGCATCTGTTGGCTCCAGTGGTAAAGACGACGATGGAAATCCATTCTGGGAGGTAGGATGCTACAGTCAGCTATCTCAAGTTCCGGGTGCTAACAAGATTTTGCAGCTATCCAACAAGCGCCGTGTTGGTGTATCAGACTTCAACAAAAACACGTATGTCAACATTCGTGAGTACTACGAGAAAGATGGCAAGACTCTACCAGGCAAGAAGGTACTTGGGATTCTCTTATAATCGTTCTGCCATCATGCTAATCGCCCTGACAGGGCATTTCACTTTCCCTTGAGCAGTACAACACTCTTCTGAAAGTCATTCCGCATATTAATGCCACTCTACGCGCCAAAGGCCTTATTGTCGAGGGTGATGAGGAAGAAAAGCCCGAGACTGCTCTGGCCCCTATTCCAAAGACGAAGAAGGAGCGAAAGAAATCGCCAAAGGCCAATATCGATGCCACCAGTGAAGAAGAGGAAGAATAGATCGATGTATTTGTGTTTGTTTAACGTGAGGCTCGTGCAGTAGCACTTAGTACGGAGTACGGAGTAACGAGCTGGGCACCTAGCTCATTTAGTTGTTTGTACGAATCGGATCATGCAACAAGCTAATGTCATACTGTTACATCTCAAGATCGTACTGAGATGAATAGAGATGTTTCAATTTCTTTATGCTTATGCGTGAGATGTATCCCATAGTGCAACATTGTAAGATCAGTGTATAGTCCGCTTTACGCAAATATATTGGCGACTGCAGTCAAACAATGCACGTACGTTGCGCTTTATCTACAGTAGTTGTCTTGGCAAGTGAAACAAGGTATCCTACGGAGTAGGCATCCTAGGCATATAAATACGACTAAGCACAGATTCAGTATGGAATAGGTCTTCGGTAGTTAATCGTCAATGCGCACCGCGAATGTAAAGTATGTGGTTTGGTTTCCAATAGTCTAATTCACAGAGGATAAAGAGTCAATACCTCCCAAGCCCATCTTGTAAAGTGACGCTCAAATTTTACGGCTGCTAGGATCTTCTGTCTCTATGATCTGAACATTGAAGAACGTACGGTCATCTATTCTGATAGTGGAGGATCTTCAATGCCAAGGAGCGAAGACCATATATGATACGGATAGCCTGGGCCATTGTAATCCCAGCGTTGATTCAAGCAAGTCAAGGATAGAAAACGGAAAGTCCATTAGCTTCAGAATCGAATATCAACACTCAAGATCCATACATCAAGCTATAAACGTATTGATCTTCCACGTCGCACACAGCACTACGTAACAGAAGCCCCATGTACGTTTCATGTCTCCGCCAAGGTGGGTTGACGCGCAAGCCTTATTCCCGGCAAACCCAATTTGGCCTCGACCAGAGTTTACAATCCAACGTCTGGGCGGTAGAGTTAAATACTCACCTTCCTCATTCCAATCGAGAACTCTAAGAGTCTGGAACAATTCCATAAGCAATATCATTGTGCTTATCGATGTCGGACAAGGGGACTTTGCCACACTAACTCAGCGCTTGAAGTGAAGATCATGAAGTTGATCAGTAACTTTGGGACATTGCAATGTCGGCTGCTTGATACAGACTGCTACGATTGGTCTTTGCAAGCGATAGTCTGTATTGATTTTATTAGCAGAGGAAAGACCTGCAGGAAACACTTAACAGTGGCTCGACGAAAGGTCCAATATCAGTCATATTGAATGCCTCATAATCATGAAAACTGCGTTGTAGCCCTTATAAAATAAGCGGCAGCAAAGTCCTTGGACTAGAGCCAAGCCTCCCATACTTGGGAGATGGATAGGTGGGTGATAGCCAGCCATTTAGCGCCTCCCAAGCCCCTGGACCCAGTACGGGGCCGGGTGTCTCCTATTATTACTGTGCTAGTTCTGTCCACCTTGAACTTCTGACTTGTCCTCTCTGATACATTGTTTCACCTTCTCATCATAATCGAATACTATTACTTTCTTTTATTGATTCCCAAGGTTACTCGTACTTGCATCTTGTCGCTCCTTTTGTATTCATTCTGCGCATAGTCTCTTTTGCCTGCGTTGTTCCTGTAATATCTTGTCGGAACTCACGATCGGCTCTTCCGTCCGCTGACGCAGATCAACCCAACAAGCACTGTTGTGTCTTTGCATAATACTCTTCCATCCAAGCTCGTTTTCATCTTTTAGAGCATATTCTGGGCTTGAACGGCAGTTATACGCGTATTTGGACACCTCTATTAGTCTCTCGCTTGATGTTTGCGCTACTCAGCATATAATCACCGCCATATTTCACACTCAGTCTTTGAAATGCGTATCTCATGGCGTTTGGGCTCAGGCCGCGTCGAGTCAGTGGATGATTATATCGGTGTTCTGGTTCCTCTGGAGGAAGCTCATCTTCATAGCCAAGCGGCCAAAGCAAAGAATACAAAACTTGGGGGTCGGGAAGAGGGAGAGATGGACGACTTGGAGATGAAAGAGGAGAGTGAGGGTATGCTTGGAGGAGACGCCGGCGAATACACCGTCGAAGGTCTGCGCAAGGAGATGAGAGAAGGACGCCGGGGGCAATGGACGACATATGAGAGTGAGTGAAATCTTGAAATCTTACACACAATGTCAACTGACAAAACCATAGTCAAATCAAAACTCATGAACAAAGCCGTTGGAGATATTGGCATGGGTAGTTATAACTGGCAGCTCTTTGTCCTATGCGGCTGTGGATGGTTCGCAGATAACCTCTGGATGCAGGGAGTATCGCTCTGCCTACCATCACTGTCAGGCGAGTTCGGCGTCGACGAAAAGACAGTCCGATACACGACCAGCGCCCTCTTCATCGGTCTATCCATTGGCAGTTTCTTCTGGGGCATTGGCTCCGACTTCCTTGGCCGTCGAATCGCCTTCAACACCACTCTGCTCATCACCAGTGTCTTCGGCATCATGTCCGCTTATGCTCAGAGCTGGGGCAGCGTCTGCTTCTTCTTCGCCGCCATGGGCTTTGGAGTTGGTGGTAACCTCCCCGTCGATGGCGCTCTCTTCCTCGAATTTCTCCCCGACGCTTCAAGCGCTCTTCTCACCCTCCTGTCCGTCTGGTGGCCCTTTGGACAACTCATCTCGTCCCTGATCGCATGGTTCTTCATCGGCAACTGGCCGATTGAGCAGGGCTGGCGATATTTTATCGTCACGCTTGGCATCGTCACCTTTGCCATGTTTGTCGTCCGGTTCTTCATCTTCCATCTTTTCGAATCCCCCAAGTTCCTCCTTAATAAGGGTCGTCAACACGAGGCTGTTGCCGTCATCCATGGACTGGCTTATCGCAACGGCACAAAGACGTGGCTCACTTCCGAACTGCTCGATCTGGTGTCCTGCGAGGATGGCGAGGATATAGCTCGCGTTGCAGAGAAGAAAATTTCTGCCCCGTCAACCTGGGGTGTCATCCGTGAGAAGTTTCAGTCCTTCTCTGGGGAGCGTCTGCGGCCTCTGTTCAAGAACAAGACGCTTGGTATGGCAACGTCTTTGATCTGGTTCACCTGGGCCACCATCGGAATGGGCTATCCTCTTTTCAACGCATTTCTCCCTCAGTACTTTGCCCGCACGCACAGTGAAGCCTCGGATAGTATGCAGTCTGAGACAGACACTATCTCCTCAGACACATATCGCAACTACGCTATCGCCTCTGTTATGGGTGTTCCCGGCTCTTTGCTAGCCGCCTATCTTGTCGATCACCCCTCTCCCTTCCTCGGCCGCCGTGGAACACTAGCCAGCTCCACGCTCCTCTCTGCGGTGTTCCTTTTCCTCTTCGTCCTCTACGGCACAACATCGACTGCTCAGCTTCTCATGTCTTGTGTTGAAGCTTTTGCTCAGAACATCATGTATGGTGTTCTCTACGCCTTTACGCCAGAGATTTTCCCTGCTCCCGTCCGCGGTGCTGGTACTGGTGTGGCCAGCTTTTTGAACCGCATCACTGGCCTCATGGCACCCATTATTGCTGCAACCGTTCCTGGCGCCGCCACTCCTATCATCTTATCTGCTGTCCTTATTCTATCAGCCTTTGTTGGCATCTGTCTCGTTCCTATCGAGACGAGGGGTGCCTCACGACTTTAAAACCTCTGTGCTTTTCTTTAATCAGTAGACGCGGTTCTGGAAGATTTCTAGGCACTGCACGACCTTCCAATTTACAACATACACATACTAACGACCTGGAGTCAAAGAGTGGTGGTCTTGGGTATGGATGCATTTTCTCTTGTCATGGGTAAACATGGTTGGGTTGTTTTTTCGACTTTGGTGGTATTCATATAGGTGCATGTTCAGAGCGGTCTAGTCTATTTAAAATGTACAATAGATATTGACAAAGTTCGCCTATTTGGTTCCTTTTGCGCCGGCGGGCGCATCAACTCTCCTCTTCCTCAGTGAGGTTCCCATAGCATCCCTCACCATGGGGTCAGCTCTGATAGTATTCTGCACTAGCCACTCCCTCATCTTGCCTTGCAAGTTGGATGTTGCCTCTACATCGCCCTTGAACGGCGCCATTTCCATATCCAGCAATCGTAAAGCATCGCTGTCGAGCTGCTTGGCCAGCGCTTCGAGCCGATTCAAACTTTGGCGCAGTGTCTTTTCGTCCTGTTCTTCAGATTTTTCTGGCCCAGTGATCATTACCGCAACAAGTGGGCCTATCTGGTTCAAGGCGATATAGAAAGTGATTGTTAGTCTCCGGGCGAGCGAGATGACCTGGAATGGAAGGTATGGCGGTAGAGAAGTGACTCGAGCGAGGACAGCGTTGATGGCGTTTACAAAGGGCGGGAAATCAGGGCGCGTTACGGCTTGGAGCTCAAAGATACACAGGGCAATAAGGACCAGCCATCTGTAGTACTTTCCAAACTCCATATAGCCAAACAAGCCCAGGACATAGATGGATGCGGCAGCAATAATGTAGTGAGGCAGTATACCTGAGAGAAAACCACGAGTGACGTAGTCTCGGATGGTAACACACTTTTGCCAGCGCGCAATCTCAGGTCCAAACCGCTCATAAGCAAATCGCTTGGCATTATCCTGCAGGGTATCGCTAGCAACCTTCAGGTGCATAAAGAAAGCGGCCGAGTCGCCTGCGTCCTTGCCCGCCTTGTCAGGGTGGTGCATAGCAGCCAGGCGACGGAAGCGCGTCTTGATTTCGCGATCGGCAGCGTCGAGGGGAACTCCGAGATCGGCATAGTAGGAGGATATACGTCGCTGCTCATAGTCGGCCTCGAAGATGGTGTAGCAGAGGTAGGCTGCGACAACGAGTATGTGGATGTTGCGTCGGTGTGAGTTGTATCGGGCTGAGCCAGGCGCAGGTTTCGGATCGCCTGCACGAATAGTGATTCCGTAGTATATGGACTGAAGCCATCCTGTTGCGAGCTACGGGTATATTAGCAGGCAGAAGTATCACAAAAGAACAGCGCACGTACGCTTGGGAGAAAGGCCCAGCCTAGCATGGACAAATAGCCAGACATGACGGGCAAGAGAGCATTCAACAGTGCTCAGTAACTTGCGAAAGGTTCGTGCGCATGTATCAAAAGCCAAAAAGTCAATGACGGGTAAAGAAAGGGAAAAGGTGAAAGTGCAAGTTGGTCTCTGAAGTGGCCAGGTTGTGGTTCCGAATGATGGCACTGGCAGGTGTTCGTTGGTGTTTCTAGCTCCAATGCGTCAGAGCGGGTCCCAGCTCTAACAAGCCCATTATTTTATGTTTTATGTCCTAATCATTTACTTGGGCACTTAATAATTATTCTCCGATAGATAACCTCAAGATCTACAAATACTGAATGGTGAGATCTTCCCGGGTACAGTACATAAAACCCAATATATCAAATTTTAGGTTGTGAAATTTCTATACCATCAGCACCAGTAGCGTCTCAGCTTCACTTTACTTTGATCAACGACATACTAAATCACACCAGGATAACACTTGCTGTCCATCAAGCTTTTTTGAAAACATGACTAGGATGCTGAACCAACCATCCCATCTTTACATCCAAGCCGAACATGTAAAGACTCAACGCATGATTGAAATGCCAGGAAAGGATGTTTCGAAGGATGCACCAGTGACTTGTCTCTATAGTTCGTGGCGATATATCCAGGCGTGATTCGTCGTTGCAACCGCTTGAAACAAATCGCCGACGATCAATTCGAGGGTGTTGAACATGTGAACAGCCCAAGCTGAAGTATACTGCATTATATCAGCCCTGGATGGCCTTTGACGCTCGGAATACGGTTTCCCTTGTCGTTTTCACGCTTCACTTTTTATCTCTTACTTCCTACGATGCTCCCGTTGCAAGTATTCCTCTTTACTACCACAGTATGGGCAGCTTGCAATGGCTACGATGAACTCTGTAAGCGCAAGTATTCGGACATCACCTTCATCGGTACACACAACAGTGCATTCGTGGGGAAATTACCTGTTCACAATCAATACGTGTCAGTTTCAGAGCAACTTGATCTGGGTGTAAGGTTCCTACAGGCTCAGACCCAAGACAAGGATGGCGACATACAAATGTGCCACACTCACTGTTGGGAACTGGATGAAGGCCCTTTGGAGGATTATTTACAAGAAATCTCGGACTGGATGGTAGCGAACCCGAACGAGGTTGTGACGTTGCTTCTGACTAACATGGACGCTTTGCCTGTCGAGAAGTTTGGAGAGGCTTTCAATACCACAGGACTTGAGGAGTTTGTGTTTCATCTTGAAAAGAAACTTACACTCGAAGAGTGGCCAACCTTGCAGAGCTTGATTGACAAAGAAGCCCGCCTCATCGTGTTTATGGGTATGTCACTATCTAGAGCATGCTTCAGGTTCCGATGATACTGACTCAATTTAGACTACAATATGGACGAGAGCAGAGTTGACTACATCCTCAACGAATTCGACTACTTTTGGGAAACACCATTTGGGGAAACTAACTCCTCGTTCCCTACTTGCGAGGTCGATCGGCCAGAGAATGGAGATCCCGCCAAGCTTATGGGAATCATGAACCACATGCTGAATTACGAAATCTTTGGTATTGTGATTCCGAACCAAATCGACGCAGAGAACACCAACTCGGCCGGGTCTATTCAGAATCAGATAGATCTTTGTGAGGGTAACGGGAGTAGGCGACCGAATGTCATTCTTGTGAGTGATTCCCAGCTCTACAGCATCTCGTGACTAACTGCTGTAGTTGGACTGGGTTAATATTGGAGAGGCGATGGAGGTTCGGCTATCTTTGAATGGACTATGATTCAGGGCTTTTACCGAACGGCGAAGTTCTACAAGAGAGGACAGCATTTCATGACTAGAGGATGCCGAAAGACTTGACTTTCTAGGCTGAGGGGCAGAAAAAGTTTGGGCAAAGCACTACCACAGCTCCCCCTAAAATTACCTGCTTATTTTGCTCACTTAGTCCAAAGCTGTCAACTCTTATGGTACCATGAGGCCACTTCGCAAGAGGTCGTATCCGTAGTTGAAATGGAATGTAAAAGACTGTCCGTGATTGGCTGCACGTTGCATCTCCAGTCGATCAGGGGCTAATGCAGGGGTACGCACTGGAGAAGGTCCCTGTGAGGAAGCCAGCAGGGAACGCTAAATAAACTCTATGCCAGGTCAACGGCAAAGCTTGTTCTTGTTATTCGCGGTAACTGGCGATGAATCTTGTGTAGGTAGGTACTTCATAGATAAATGATGTATGTCAATGTGCATATGGAATATGCCCTCTCACGTCATTGATACATCATATGGGAGACACCTAGTTTACAGTATTACCTTGTTGCCAGATATATACGGTATACCCCCTTCATTCATAAGGAATGAAGGTTGTGAATCACTTCGGATTTGTCTTGATATAGTGATCAACATCTTGTCTAGACACATACAACAACCACTACTTACCTGATTGAGCTTGCAATGTGACACATACTCGTCCTCCAATTAGCCGCAGGCCCTCTCTTTCCCGCGAGTGAAAGTAGGTGCTTTATGTGAGAGTGCCGCTTCATCATTTGCCGCGTCGTCCTCATCTTTAGCAACACGAGACTGTTGATTAGTGGCGCGCCTCCTTTTCCGGCTTTTATCTCCCTGAATTGGTCAAATTCTTGCTCGTGAAAAAAAGACCATGGGCCAAGAGCCTTGTCTCGATTGAGGGGCCCTTGCTCTTTTTTTTTTTTTCCAAACGTTGTCTTTTTCCCTCTTCCTCTTTTGTTTACTTTTCAACCTTTCCCCGTCATCTCAACTCCCCCACATTCTCCAGACCCATAACTACAATGTTGCTTCGCAAGCTCGGACAAGTCCTGGCTGCGACAGTAGGTAAGCACAAATCTACTATCGGCTTAATTCAACAATTATACTTACTTCCTCTTCCTCGACAGCTCTGCTCCCGGTCTCGTTCGCAAAAGACAAAGATGAAGGCGGCCAATCTACCTTTGTCTCTCCAGACGGCGACGTAGCATTCGCCATCGACATTGGCGCCAATTACCAAACCGAAGTTTATCTCAGTCTCCGTGTCAAGAGCAACCGATCTTGGGGCGCCGTTGGTTTAGGAAGCCAGGACATGCCCGGAGCCTTGTTTCTGATGGTGTACAAGAGCCGAGAAACCAACAATGTCACATTCTCCCCACGACTCGCGTATGGACATTACGAGCCCTACTATTGGGATGAGATGGACTACGAAATACTCAACGGCACGGGAATCTCTGATGGCTATATGAGCGTAACAATTCGTTGCAAAAGTGGATGTCGCAGCTGGCCTGCCCATGGTGGACAGAGGGGATACCTTGATGTTTCTGATAGCAAAAGCCAGGCCATCTTTGCCTTCGGACCCAAGGAGGATTATTACAGCGACTACAAAGATGCACCCCTCAAATACCACGCGGGATATGGTTCTTTCACCATCGATATTGGCAGGACAGGGGGCAAGTCTGAGCTACCCTCCCTCAGCGGTTCAATAAAGAATGACGGATCCGAGCTTAACTACGCCAGAAAGTCCAAACCCAATTGGGCATCACCACTTCACGGAGTATTTATGGTCTTGTCCATCGTCTTCCTCATGCCAGTTGGTGTTATTCTGTTGAGATCTGGTGGTTCGGTTAAGTGGCATGCCCTGAACCAAACCATTGCGACTATCGGTGTTCTCGCTGGTTTCGGAATCGGAGTTGCTAATAGTTTCTACTATCAAAGGGTAAGCTACTTGCCTCCTTGGACAAAGTCCTTTACTAACAAAAGCTAGTCCAAGAGATTTGACGACCCTCATCAAATTGTGGGATTTGTTGTGACTGGTCTATTACTGGGACAGTTTGGTCTAGGAATAATGCATCACGCTCAATACAAGAAAACACAGACACCTACCAGGTACGGCAAGATCCATCTCTGGGTCGGCCGCGTTATTCTCTTCATTGGCACCTTGAATGCTTTCCTGTAAGTTTTCTGATAGAATGTTCTCCTATCGTAATGCTAATCTACGTTTAGTGGCTTCACGTTTGCTTTGAACAGAAGGTTTGGTATGCTCCTTGCCCTTCTCATCTTCTTCATCTGCATAACTGGCCTCATTTTGATCTATGGCCGTCAATACATGGACAAGCGTGGCCGTGGCCGCCGGGGTCCTGGTCTTGCAAACCCTCAACCATATGGTCACGCTCCCTGGCGAGAGCCTCCTCCTCAGCACATGGGCTACCCCTCCGATCCTCCACCAGGATACCAGCCACCGTCGAACCAGGCTGGGCTTGGTGGTGGCCCAGCGTCACCTGCGATGCGATCGCCATCGCCGTGGCGGTCGAATGATAAGGACGATGATACGGATCTGGATATGGGACGTGAGCAGCGGCCAAGGGAGTTTTGAGCCGGTATTGGTTTGGGCAAAGAGGTTGGCGTTTGGATGATTTCTTGAGCATTGATGAAGAGAGCGAGGCATGTCACCGAATCACGAGTATTGAAACGCAGAAATATATACTATAAACAACTTGGGCTACAAATAACGTGTATACATGTACATTAAGTATAAAAGTAAGCTCAAACTGGAGGTTATATGTCAAGCAATATGAGCATCAGTCGAGACTGGGGATATTGGTCAATTGTAGATTTAGGGTAGGCTCAGAATACAAGACACCTTCCGCGATCGAGTCGTTTCCCTCTAGCAAGAGTCAATAATTTACTAGGGTGGTATGCTGTCTTTTGGTTAATTGTGTCATTTCGTGCTGTAGTACTATCAGTGCATTGCCGACGTCGGATGGTGATACCTTATCTCAAGGTTTGACTATAGAAATTGACTCAACTACAACAACTTATTTCCCCTCACAACGTCTCGTTCAATAATCAGAATCTCAAGACAATGTCAGTCAAAGTTAATGTCGGAAACCTGAGTCTCAGGATTGAAACCACTCCAATTACGCAAGACGAGTTTGCACCTTTTGGAGATGTAGTCTCGAACCCTCAACCAGGTCTCGTCCCGTCTAAATACGCATCTCAAGGCGGTCAACTCCCATATAGCGGCGCATCGGCCAACCAAGGAACGGCAATCCGCTATGCCGATGTTAGCAAACCTCAGGATCTCCTCTCGCAGGCTCCCAGTGGTAAAGGCCAATTGATAATGAGTCAGTTCGTCTGCGAAGCTCGAAGCTTGACGGCTGCCAGCGATGACCCTGCGCAAGACGAGTTCTCCGTCAATATCCTTGAGCGTCACCCTTTTACCTCCCAGACGTTTGCTCCACTGGCCTCTACCGCTTCGACGTATCTGGTCATTGTAGCGCCATCCCTGCCCCCATCTCCCCAAGATGAGGGTCTCCCCGTGCCAAGCGGTGATGGTCTTCCGGGTCGGGGTCTGCCCGACCTCAAGGTCTTGCGCGCCTTTATTGCAACAGACCGACAGGCCGTGACCTATGCAGCTGGAACGTGGCATGCACCGATGGTGGCCCTGGGCGAGAAGGAGACGACGTTGGATTTTTTGGTTGTTCAATTCTCCAGTGGGGTCGCTGTTCAAGACTGTCAAATTGTCACATTCGAGGGACAAGACTCGAAGGACCCCGATATCAAGGTGCGTCTTCCAGGGAGCGGAAGAGTTGCCGCCAAGCTGTAGCTAAATCAAGACTGGCGATATTTGAGGACCAGTACTGGCGTAACATGGCGGTGGCTGAGTATGAATATTTGACATGTAATTTAAAACATAGGCTTTATTCATCTGCGATATGCTGTCTACAATACCTATGCCCTTGTATGGATGTTTCAACTAATCTTGAAAAGATCAAGCTCATGTACACCAACATGACTATTTACAGGAACACAAGACAAAAATAGTCATAGCAATGATATAGACTCCTGCATGTCGACGAAAGCTTAGTAATCGTACATTCCTATCATACGACGACAACCTCGGAAAATGTTCTTATAGCGGCTGGAGAACCCTTTGTTATATGTTCCATCAGAACCTTAAACAACACCAGACCTTCAAGTGACATCGGGTATCCTGTGTTCCAAGTTATCATGGTGGGTCAATTCGAAGCAGCTGAAGCTCGCAACAAGCTGGAAGATCTCTCTGGGATCAAGCTACGATCTGGCGAGAACCCATACAATGCTCTTATCAAGGCTTGTAACGATGATGCTGTAAGTGGCAGTTTACTCAACCTGGTTGTTCTTATTCCTAGGCTGACTATGTTAGGCTGAGATTCAAACTCTCTACTCAGTTCATCGGATCAAAAGAAACGCTCAACAGGCGGAAAAGTTCTTGGACACCGGCTTCCAAGAGCTCATTATCGACCAGACTCTTCTCAGGCTCGAGGACCCAACTGTAGAGCCGGGTTTCCGTGATAGCAGGAATTGTTTGGTCTTTTGGGCCCGACCGCCTGACCATATCATTCGTCTGGCTGCCAAGGTCAACGAGTTGCTCAAGAAAGCTGCACCTAGTAAGAAAACACAGAGCCACAGATCATTTGACTGAATGAAAGCTGATAGCCCGAATAGGTGTCTGGCTTATGCCTTCGCATAGAATGCATTTGACGGCTCTCGAGGTTGCTTTTTCTAAAACACCACAGGAGATTGCTGCATTTGTCTCTACACTACGGCCACAGATTCCTGGCATTGTCAATTACACATACTCACACAGATCCCGCCTGGTCAAGCCCATGGTCTCGTACGACCTGTCTGCTTTTGCTCTCTCATTCCTCCCTGCCGCGGGAGAACGATCACTTTCACCCCCTCTCACTGAGCCCGTTGCTACAGATGGAATCACGCAGGGAGATAACTATACATACCACCACCTACGCCGCGATGTGTACGACAAGGTACAAGAGGGTGGTGTCGTGGTTGGTTCAAGATACCAAGTCCCCAGTGCACACATCACACTCGGACGGTATCTAAACCACGATGACCATGACACGCCAGAGAAGAGGGCGGCGTGGATCAAGGCTATAGACGAAATCAATGCATGGCTTGAGAAAGAGGTTTGGGACAACCCAGACTCAAAGTACAATGGCGGCGAGTGGCTCGTTGGTCATGAGAGAGGTATCGATGCGCGAAATGGCACACTCTGGTACGGAGGTGGCAAGACCATTATGCTGGGGGAAGGATTTTAGAGTAGCGTCGAAGCATTAGACCTATAGACCTATATACTTTTGCTGTTTTGAAGCTTGCTCGACCATGTCCTTGTCCATGACTCATAAGTCGTATCCCGCGCATCGTGGGCGATACTGAGGGGTAATGACTCAACACCAAAGTTTTTTGTTCATCACCATAGAGGCATATTCTCGTGTTGTGCTTTCAATAGTCGTGTTGGTGCAACACAGAGATTTTTTTTCATTCATTCCCTATGAAACATGCCTCAAATTGAGGACGTGTACCTCCTTTCGCCTGTGTCCATCCATGATGCCCAAATGCCGCCAAGGGAAGCATAGAAATGGTGACCCTGAGACCCCAAACACAATGCACTTAGAAAACCAGAGCAGCACCCTTTGTCTTCTTGTCACCACTATAATCGTTGTCAGTATCTTGCCGGACATGGAATTCCGAGAGATCACATACCCAAGCTCGAAGTGCTTGCATCGCTTCAGCGCAAGCTGGAGCTTGGTCTTGCACTTGACACACTCAAGTCGCAGAACGACCTTCTTGGTGGTCTTAGCCTTCTTGTGGAAGACAGGCTTGGTCTGACCACCGTAACCGGACTGCTTGCGGTCGTATCGTCGCTTACCCTGGGCGAACAGGGAGGCCTTTCCAGCCTTGTACTGGGTGACCTTGTGCTGGGTGTGCTTGCGGCACTCCTTGCCCTTGCAGTAGGTGTTACGGGTCTTGGGAATGTTGACCTGCAGGATCCAGCGTGTTAGCCATCTGGTGATGTTTGAGTGTCAAGACCTCTATCAAATCTCGCCATGTCGAGTCGTTCGCCACCGTAGACAGTCTGAGAGAAAGGGTTGAATCGTCGCGATTGTTTATGGCGCAGTAATATTGACGCAGTCGATTTATCGTCGGTAGTCGAGGTTGGGCGTTGGTATATCGAGAATCGTGTCCCCTCGCGATGCTTCAAAATTTCATCCCACTTTCTCCCATTATGACTGTCATCGTGCGGGTGTTCGACGGGCGCATGGCTCGAGACAATAGCATTGCATATTCAACAATGTAGTGATGCTATTGCTGGTGGTGATAAGAGGGCTTTAGACTGCTGCGACGTACCATTTTGACGACGATGTGCGGTGCCGTTCGTTGGGTGTGTTTGGTGATGCAAGTTCCAAAGATTGGCCAAAATTGGGAGGTTTTGGTGATTTCTCACTTTGTGGGCATGTCGGCCCTGTCTAGCCCCATTTGGGCGGTGTGGCACTCGCTTGCATGCGCCACGTTTGAGTGCCTTGGATATCGGGCATCTATAGCTAACGCCTCACCGCGGTGAGGCTAGGGGTAGGTACGTGCTTTCTTTTGGAGCTGACCCCACGAAAGGACAGACTACGGCCCCACCATTGGATTGGATCTCGAAGGCGCATCACCAAGGTGTTCTCAAGGGACGTTTAAGGGACAACAGTCTAATTGTAGAACTACAAAGAACAGCACAATCAACGACCGTCAAAATGGATCCCTACTCAACCGAAGGCGAATTGATCAACATCCACAACTACTTCCATCAGGGTCAATACCAGGAAGTTGTCGACTTCGATACCTCCTCTTTCTCCCCTGACAATGCTCTCCCAGTGCGCGTACTAGGTCTTCGAGCTCGACTGGCTCTCGGCCAAGCAGAAGACGTTCTCGAGGATGTGAAGGGCGAGTCTGAGCCTGAGCTGCAGGCCCTAAGTGCTCTCGCCGAGTTGAACCTGGGCGACACCGATTCAGCTGTCCAGACGATCGAGAAGTTGGCCTCTTCGGCCGCCGACAATACAACAGTGCAGGTTATCGGAGGAACAGTTCTTCAAGCTGCTGGAAAGTCCGAGGAGGCTCTTGCTCTTCTCACCCAGCATCAGGGAAGCCGTATGGTTACCTTGAGCATATGCTATGCGAAAGACTGTGCTGACCGCTATTATCAGTTGATGCCGTCTCCCTTATCGTCCAGATCCACCTTCAACAAAACAGAACCGACCTCGCTTTGAAGGAAGTCTCTGCCGCGCGACGATGGGCACAGGATAGTCTCCTGGTCAACTTGGCAGAGTCATGGGTTGGATTAAGAGTGGTAAGCGTTGCGCGATTGTCACAAGCGACCTCCACTAAGATATACAGGGTGGTGAGAAGTACCAACAGGCGTTCTACGTCTATGAGGAGCTTGCGCAAGCTCCTTCGACCTCATCAGTAAGGAGTCTAGTTTCGCAAGCTGTCTGCGAACTGCACCTTGGACGAACAGAAGAAGCCCAGGCTGCTTTGGACCAGGCCTTGGAGAAAGATGCCAACAACGCTGATGCCATTGCCAATTTGCTTGTTCTCAGTGTCATCTCTGGCAATCAGTCGGATGAGCTCACACAGTAAGTCCAAAACTTTTAAACAGGATGAGATTGTACTTACATTTATTAGGAAACTCCAGACCGTCAAGCCTGATCACCAGTTCTTGGCTGACCTAGAGGAGAAGAGTGCCCTATTCGACAAAGCAGCTACAAAGTACAGCCCTAAGGTGTCCGCATAAGACGGCACGGGGTTTATGAAATGCTAGATTTAATGACGGGCGCATGATTGATAGAGGACTGCAATCCCTTAGCGACAGTAGTTGAGATGTTGTCGACGTGTTATGGGAGCCGCCAACCGGCCAATGTATACGTCTGAGTTAATGAGAACATCGAGAAGGCCAGGAGACGGAAAATAGAACAAAACGTCTCTACTGCTGGAACGCCCTAAAAGTTTAAATTGAAATGGAACGTAGGACTATGTTACATACACCACAATATCATACTCCTTTTCAGAGGAGTGGTCGGGTGGGATAACTTCCTAAAACCTATAACCCTGAAATCTAAAATCCGCTCCCAAAATCACTCTCACCCTGCTCGACCGCTCCGTTAACTTTTTTGGAGCTCTCAGGCTCGAGAATGATTAATGCTGTTTTGTGCTATCTTTTACCATCGACTACATCTAGGAACTGGGAGGTGACCAAGTTGAGCACCGAAGACAGTGATATCCAAGATGTCTAGCGAATGCCATGGCAAAAAACGTACACTTTTTATAATAGACTGGTTGAGCTCGATATATATACGTTTGTAGTGGTAGTGGTAGTGGTAGGCCAAGACCGTTGTGTGCCGCAGCCAGCTAAATATATGTGGTACCCTATATCTTGTGTCCCAACATAATCATGCGACTAGATCCTTGATAGTTTCTAGGTAAGCCCCATGATGAATGCCCCAGAAGTTAGTTGTGAAATAAAACCACCATGAACCCGGTAGTATTAGTATTGTTGTGTAAGAGCAAGTCGTTCGTTCGTACAAATCGCGAGACAGGGTTGATATTGGCGCAGGCTTGTGGTACACGAGAGAATAGTTTATTTGGGTGAGCAGGCGTAGTACCTCGCTCAAAAGTGAAGGAACCAGAACATCCATGTCATGAAGGAGCCCAATCTTTCTATTGCCCTCAATCCCGAAACCCCGTGATGCAAAAAAAAAAAAGAAGTCTCATGTACCCATAGTCATAAACGCATCGTGACGGCCCACACGAAACTCCCGGATTTCCCAGCTAAGATATCATCATTCGCTAACGCTCGACGCGGCTCTAAGCCCTCTTACAGATATTTTCCTCTCAAGTATGAAGCACTCATTTCTTCTTGTTAGGGAACTTGGGGGCACCAATATCGCTGCCTCGTAGCTTGACATTGAGCACGCGCTCCATGCCGCTGAGAACCTTTTGGTCGGGGGCAGCACTGCCTCGCTCGAAGTCGGCGACGATAGCCTGGGTGGTGTTGCACTTTGTGGCAAGGTCCTTCTGGGTCATCTTGGGCTCCATCTGCTGCCGGGCCTTGGAGATGACGTCGCCGACAGTCTTGCCGATGGTGTTAGGCTTGATGATGTCGTCGGAACGGTCCACCTTTGTCATGCGCTGTCCCTCTGGCGCCGAACCCTGTAAAATGTGTTAATTCAAGCAAAGATGCACACGGGAGCATATTTGGACATACAGCGTTGGCGGAAGAGTACTTCTTCTCAGTGCTGAGGCCACCAGCTCGTTGGGCGGCGTTGAGGGCGGCCTTTCCACGAACAACAGTCTCGCGCTGGGCAGCGCCGGAGCCACGAGTGCGGCTACCGATCTTGGTAGCGGTATCCCAATCGTCAGACATTTTGATAGTAGTTGAAGTGGTGTCGAAAGGAAGTATGTGTGCTTCGAAGCAGGTTGTAAGTCGAGTAGATAAAGGTGGAAAGTGTTGTTTGGTGTTGGTTGAGTGAGAGTGGAATACAGATCGAGCTGATGTTCTAGGTGGGCGACAAAGAATTTATGGGGAAAGATGATGGAATGGATGGAGGGGCTTGAGGGCCACTGAGTCAATCGGCGGAGGGGTTACAGGTCGAGTCGGGTTGTAATCGGCACCGTGCAGCGCGTGTATCGGTGGCCTCTCCCTCTGTTAGGGTCCGCCTGGCTGTCACCTCTGCCGAGCCTTAAGGCTGCCTTGCCCTGAAGATTACAGTGCGACCACTGCAAAGGAGTTGTCAATTTTCTCTAGCACCGCCACTGGTGGCTCGTTTCCTCGCCCCTTCTCAGCCCATAGAAGGTGCTAGACTTTCTGGATGGACCCTTCTCTTGCAGGGTTAGATGACGGCTAAGCCGGGCTGCCCTGACTTTCTCAGATCAAACTCGGTATGACTGTGATAGATTCAATGACGACAAGAAGTGGAACCTTACATCTCACAGTGATGCGTTCTTGTCTGCTCTCCCTCTGGCGCAGGTACACACAGGACTGTATCGTAGACTGTTAGTATCGACTTGATGACTAAAATAACGGCCCAAGTATTGCCCAAGCTGCCATTCTCGCCTATTGGATGTCGTATAGATCGAATGTCCATTAGAGGCCATCAACCTTGATGGCCAGGACTGAACCTCGGATATATGGACCATAATTACCTCTTAAACACGAACCACTCCAGATAGAGACCCGTGTCCTCGTTTCTCCTCTTCCTCTCCTTCATCGCAGCTGTCATCTGCGCATGTTGAGTTTCGTTCAAACTCTAGCCACAGATATGTGTAATTCTTGATTTTCTCGATGGATGGCTTGTTCGAGGACTCGCCGCTTCTTTCGGCCATTCTCGCGGCTGACCTTATTGATCAACTCTATGAAAACCGGCTATTCACTTTCCTGACTGCAATTGCAGTTTCGGTATACTTTTTCGTTGGAAGTAAATTGGATGTTGGGCTTACCCTAGGGTTTGTCGCCTGGCGATGTTCCCTAATAGCTTCAATCTTACAATATGTCGACTCGCTGCAACTCAGTCTTATCGTCGGTATTGCCCTTGGTGCATTCATATTGAGGTATCGTGTTCTGGGACAAGAACCTTCTCATCAGCCTGGGTCTCTCGGTGTCGGTATAGGACGCCCAGCAGACAAAACAGAGAAAATCCTTGAACAGGCATTTCGACGATACATCGAACACCTTATTCAGAAATCGCCTACTCCTGTAGCTGTTCACTACATACCGAGTGGAGTTGCTGAAGCTTCGGAGGAGGTCCTGACATCGCAACAGCCAAGCAGCTTGGTAGAACCTGTGGACGGACACGAGATCGAAATCAAGATATTGACGCCCGCCTTTTACTCGCGCTTTGTTCACTATGCGCATGACTCCGAGGCCTTTTTTTGCGAACTGGCCGAAAGTTGCACGTTCTGGACGGATAAGCCAGAACGATTGATAAAGGTCTTCTTGAAGAAAGGCTCTGCTCCACTCCATGCAACCAATTTGGTTGATTATATTTATTTCCAGCTTATCAAAAACTTGAGACGCCGACCAGCCCGGGTTGAGAAACCTTCGACGTCTGCCGACAAAGCGTCGCACCCAGCTAAAGGTGTCGATATTCGAGACTTTCGCATGTCATCCATGGACGCTTTTGTTCTCGGACAAGAAGACGGTCTACTTAGAAAAGAATACAGAACGGCGGTCGTTCGACTGTTCGTGGCTGATCGCATCACTCTGGGAAGCGTTCGCTTGCTTAGCATGATGGAGTGCATGGGAAGAGTGGCCATCTCATGGATTATAACGTCCCTTATCAGCCAAGTCGTTCCAGATTTCCCATGATGAGAGTTTATATCGCCAAGAGCAACCGTTCTTTCCGAGGGGCACAAAAGGAGAGACAACACGTGTGAGGCATCAACGGCTCATAACTAGCACTTTACTTCTCAGCATTCCCAATTCGCCGACCTTGCTACGCTTGATAGGCCTACGGAAACAGCCTAAACAGGCGACTCGAAACATCTCCGCTGGCCAATCAGCGACACGAACTATCTAACCATAGGTGTTGAGCTCCCCACTGCCCCGCGACTATCATCGTCATTCTGATCAAGCTGTCCATGAGCTTGCCGCTTTGCGGTTGAGTCGAACATTTGGAAACGAGGAGAAGCTTCGGAAGCGTCTTATCCGACACTGCGTGTTATCAAACTGTAGTACCACCGCGACTCGATACTACCACATACCCCTGCAGATCTTCAGCCTAGGTATTTCGAATTGTCTGAATTCCAAATACTCTTCGCATGAGCCCCGCTTCCTTTACGTGCAGGAAGGACACCATGGACACTGGATAATGACAAATTCCTATGGCAACGTCACACGGCACTTTGTTCTCCAGGCGGCCGAGTTAAGGCTGACAATGAGATACGCCGATGCGATTGCATCTGCATATCAACAATGTCCAGATGGCTCGAGTCTCTGAGCTTGGCTGATATCCTGCTCCTGAACTTAACTTACCAAGCAGCTTAGCAATCGTCGAGCCTCACAAATTGCCAGGGCTAGACTTACACGAGATGAATACCTCCCACCATATCTTCGTGAGCTTACTAGACTGATATGGAATACTCAAATACTGTACACAAATACGTCGAGACACGCAGCTCCAATTAACGCCCGTCGTTCTTAGTCCGTCAACACACCATCTCTCTAAGGATCATCTTCAACGTCATCCAATCACAGCCCCACTGCCAGCAGCTTCCCTGTCCATCGTATCGTCACTCTAACACTCGCTAACATGAGCTCGGGATTTCCCTTGACCCCGCTAAGGCCCCTCACGGAGCTTTCGAGAGCTTCCCTAAGCTTTAAAAGCTCCCCTCCTCCCGGCCTTGAGGATTGTTGGTCCAGACATCAATATTCGACTTGAACAATACAGCTCATCATCTCATATACCCAATCCACCACAATGCCTCTCTCCGGACACTGCCTTTGCAAAGCCGTCACCTACAAGGTTGACGATGAGCCTCTCCTCGTCGGCTACGACCACTGCGACGACTGCCAGCGCCAGAGCGGTTCCACCTACTGTACGGTGTTCTATGGGAGATGAATGTAATGACCTGGCTAAGCTAACCTCTCGCTACTATAGCTCTGGTTGCTGTCGTGAAGAAGGACAAGCTCACCATCAATGGCCCTGTCAAGACCTACTCCGGCTCTAAGGGATCTTCAGGCAACATTGTGCACCGTCTCTTCTGCTCCGAGTGCGGCTCTCCCATCGCCCACGATCCCGATGCCGCCCCCGAGATTATTGCCCTTAAGGCTGGTACTCTCGACACCGAGATCAAGAAGAACCTCAAGCCTGTAAGTGTAACCAACAAATACTTATTCTGATACAAACTGACCACAACTATAGGATACCGAGATCTGGACCGTCAGCAAGCTGCCTTTCTGTCAGGAGCATCTTGCCAAGCCCTTCTCCAACATGCCCGAGTAGGGAATGTAACAACGGAAGGATATGATGATAATAATGATGATTACGAGTTGTAAAGAAAGAACAATACAAGTATTTCGCAGCCAGTTCATATGATCATAATGTCTGATGGTGAAACTTACTCACGATCCTACCTACATTGCACGTATGTTGTAGCATTTAAAATAACATGATATTCGTTGCATTGAGCTAAAGTTATGTTGTACCACACGGGTATCTAGGTAGTTGTCTCATTCTATCGTGAAAGTCCCTCTTTATCTGTGATTACATTTGCAGTATTTAAATCATACCCAAGACTCCAGTCTAATATCGTTACACGCACTGAAAACACTCATGCAAGCGCAAGACACACAACAGCCATTGTGATTATGACCATCATGATAGCGGGCCTCTCATGCCCAGCTACATCGGCTTCAGGAAGCTCCTTTTGTATGCGACCCGTTTCACTGGCTTGCACGGTAAAGCAACTCGCCGTTCCACAATCGTATCCATCTGGACAGCATCCAGCAACGGGGCCGGCATCCTTGCCGCAGAGGAACCAGCCACTTCCACACGTCGATGTAGGCCCCGGGGCAGGAGGCGCATCCGTTGCAAGGATGACGACGGTTGCGCCATTGGAGACGATCGTCGTTGAAGGAGCCGGGCAATCGTTGATATCGCAATTTCGACCGGTGCGGCAGCAGCCACCACCATGAGTCGCAAGACAGCCGTAAAAGCCTGTTGGGCAGCCTGTTTGAGTCTCTTCGTCGTCGCTTGAGGTTACAGAGGTGCCGGTTGGACGGTATGGAGCAATGCCAGTAACTGAGCCTGCTGTGGCGGTCACAGTATTACCCCCGGTCTCCGATTCGGTCTCCGTTTTGGCCTCAGAAGCTGTTGTAGGCTCTTCCTCTCCAGTCGTCTTGATTTTCGTCTCTGATTCGGTCGTGGGTTCGACAGTGGGCTCCTTGGTAGTTGAAACCTCGTCGATCGTGGTTTCTTGGGCAGTTGTGATTATCGTAGATGGTTCCTGCGTGGTTTGAGCAGTCGTCTGCGTAGTCGTTTTTGTTGTTGTAGCAGCAGCACTTGGTACACCTGCCATAGTCAGTGTCTGTCGGCGATGCGTCTCGAGTGTTCACTTACAGCCAAGCCCTTGACACACATATCCGGGGATACAGCACCCACCACCGAGAGCCTCCGAGCAGCTCGTGGAACCATCAGGGCAGGCCCCAACGCCTCCACCACAAGAAGCTCCGTCAGGACAGCAAGCAATGCCTCCCGCGACAGCATCACCTACGTCCACGCAATATGTACCTTGCTGACAACACTTGACCTCGGAGTCAATATCAGAGCAGCTGTTCATCCCCTCAGGACAAGACGACCTTCTTTCTAATAATGCCAGCACCTCTGCGGCACGCCGCAAGAGGGTATCCCGAGATTCTTCGCTATGGGGAGCGAATGCCGGGCGGTAGAAGCGCTCCGTGGCATTGCGGCTTAGTAGCTCGTCATCTTGCTTGTCAATAAACGATATCGCAGCGGCGGCAGCTTCGCGAGGTGAGAGAATGTGCAGTGGTGCGAATGCGAGGTGCTCGCGGAGGAGCTTGTCACTGGGATTGGGCGCGAGCTTTCTAATAGCTGTAGGTGAACTGGATTCTGCAGAGGCGTGTGGTGATAGCAATGTAGCCAGACAAAGAAGAGCCGGCGTGGACCGCATTTTCTTGTATAGCGCGAGATGTGACGAATGCTCTCAGGTCTCAGGTTGTCTTCTGTTTTGGTTCTCGAAGGGTATATAGAATCAAGGTATCTATCTGTATTGGCGGTGAAATACAAAGAGTACACCGCCACACAGCACTAACCCAATAAAACCCGTCGTTAGGCGCAAATCAATAGACGTTAGAAAAGAGGATTGGGCGTTGCTTGAATACGTCTTCAATTACGGGATGAGATGAGACATGAAGCTGCTTATGGGGCATGACAACGCAGACTTATTAGCCTGCAAGTAAATAATTGGGTGGCTGGGAAACGGCTGAGTGAAGATATGACGGGGCCACAGGATGGCTCTGTCGCTAATTGACAGGCAAAACCATGTAGTATAAACCGGAGTAGATCAGGGGATATACCGTGAGATGATAAGAATAGAAATAGGTATATGCCTTGATATGGATGATGTCGTCAGTTTGAAACGGTGCAAAAATACTTGAAGGTTTGGGAGTCATGATAGCGGCATGGCGTGCAAAACGTCATGCAGGGTCTTGCAGGCTAACGTTTCCAAGGCGCACCCCATTAACAGCCAACCACAGCCTCACGCCGAGCAATTGATATGTGTTTACTTATCGATTTTGGAGTAGATATCATCAAATTTGTCTTTGCTTTTCGTCGCGTTATACATCATAATGTTACATGTTTTACATATCCCTCCCTCTATATCTAAGCGCCGCCCAAATGCATCGTAATCATACATGAGTTATCACAGCGACACTTGTGCCGCGATTGAAATGTTGCTTAGAACATCGCTTCCTCGCTTCCCTTAGTCTCCTTTTCTTGTGGCTGTTTCTCCCTAGGCTTGTTCCCCTGCTCCGTGGTCCCATCGACTTCTCCCGGATTCTTCTCAATTTGTTCCGAGTCGGAGACAACTTCATTGACTTCCTCGGAAGTCTCTCCCTCAACCCCTGTTGTTGTTGCAATCTCTTTCTCAGTCTCGAAAACCTCGACTCTTGGCTCGGCCGGCTCAGCCTTGGTCTCGGCCACAGATTCCCTGACAAAGGAATGGCACAGGAGTCCAGCCGCAACACTGACATTCAAACTGTCAACACAGCTTCCTTGGACGAAGCGAGGTACCGAAAGTTCATAATCAGCGGCAACCTTGACAGGCTTTGATAGACCATAGCCCTCGTTACCCAGAACGAGTAGACATGGGTGCTCGTTCAGTGGACTCTGGGTCTCAACAGAGTCTAGAGAGACGAATTTGTCACCGTGCTTTCGAACCAGTTTGCGATCAGGTGGTGCCACTGCAGCATACGTCTTCCAGCCAGCCTTACTAGATTCTTCAACGAATTTCGCTGGATCGTCAACAGTGAATAGCGAGATTTCCTCTACCGCACCAGCGGCGGACTTAAGAACAACCGGCGTGAGAGTTGAAGATCCTCGGCTGGTGATGCCCACGGCATCAACACCAAGATAACTGGCAGTGCGGATAATGCCTCCCAGGTTACCGGGATCAAGGATCTCATTGAGCAGAAGGACGAAGGGCTTGGGCTTCACATCGTTAGATCGTCGAACGAATGTATCTGTGCCGTTGACTGCCGCCTCTTCCTTGTTCTGGAAGTCAAGGTCCACGTGAAAACCGAGGCGACCAGTGCTCTCTTCCAACTTGCCGAGCGACTTGATAGGCAGTTGAGGCAAGGGAGATGCCTCAAGAACAAAGCCGTTATGAGGTCGTCCCATACTCATCTTATCCATGATTCGCTGCTCGTCGTTAGGCACAATTGTAATTGGTACTTTGTGCTTCTCCGCCAACCGGGTCATGATAGTGTTGTCCTTGCTATCTCTCCGATTCTCGCCGCCATAGATATAGAGATTGTACAGCTGTCGCCGGTTCTGCTCCAGGGCTGCTTTAACTACCGACCGGCCGTAGAGGAACTGTGAAGCTGCAGTAGTGTATTTAACAGTCATGGCCATCATCTCCTTCTTCTTTCCACGTCTCGCAGAAAATGCATCGCCATCTTCATCTTCCTGGTCATTCCATCGGTTGGATCGGGAGTCGTCCTGCCGATGGGCGCTGCGATCTGACCGATCGAATCTCTGATGTGGTCTGTCCGAACGATCAAATTGACGATCTGAACGGTCGAATCTCTGCTGCGGTCTATCTGAGCGGTCAAATTTGCGGTCTGGTCTGTCTGGACGGTCAAATTGACGTTCTGGACGGCGCTCTGAGCGGTCAAATTGTTGCCCTGACTGCTCAGATCGTCGGTCGGTTCGCTCAACTCGACGTTCAAACCGTGGGAGATCGTTAGTGGGTTCTCTAAACTCCCGTCGAGCCTCTTGGAAGGTTCGTGGCCGAACAGGCTGTTGAACTTGCAGACTGTCGGCCAGTTCCTTGAGATCGCCGTATTTCATTCGATGTACCAAGCTTCGATTTCCGAATTCGTTTTCAGGATCCGCAAATCGCCTCCTCCTGGTCCGACGGCCAGTTCCGTCTGCTTCTCTCTCTTCTTGAGCCTTCTTTTCTTCATCCTTCTTTCTCAGTTTCTTCCTCAACTTCTGTTCCTGGCGCCAGTTTCGGGTTCCGCCCTTCGATGACCCAGGGTCGGTAGATCTCACGGTGCTGAATTTGTCCATAAATTCATCTCGACGGGCAGGAGGGTCACTGCGGCGGGGACCTCCCGCTGACCTGCGCAGAGGCGAGGCTCCCCGCCTTGATCGAGTGTCTTTGTCTGAAGATTTGCGGTCGCGGAAGCCACCAGAGTGTGATCGAGACTCGCCATACTGAGCTTGTTCGGATTTGACCACTCCTCGGACGATGGCTGATAGTGCTTTCGAGCGAACGAAGATGGGGGCGAAGCTTGTTTGGGCGGGATGTAGCCTTGCCAATGGTCGAGATAGGGCGACGACTCTTAGTTGCGTAGGGTAGAGCATTGCATAACGTGGCTTCAAGCTGACAACAAGGAAACTCAACGTTGTGAAAGTGTTTGTATTGTAGTAGCACTTGCAAGCCCACTTCGTTTGAAGATCTTCCCGCCGAAGTTTCCTTTTGTGCCCCACTCATCTTTTTTTCTGCCGCTGACTTCCCAGGGTTGAGTGGGCGGTGAGACTTGTCATGACATTCTTAGTGCATATCATGGGCTTTTTGTTAATGGGTCGCAGCTTAACGCGTTTGGATGCGACAGTCGCGTTTTCCTAACGCAAACGAGGAAGTGTGCACCGGTTTTACAACAAAATTTCCGCAATGGCACTTCAGCCATATCGCCAACTTTGCCAAGCCACCCATGAACTACCTATCTAAACGCCTGACATAATTTGTTTGTTTAGTTGCAGCAGCCCAACAAAGCCAGCCACGTTCACCCCGCCGAGTCGTTTACCATACCCGTCTATCGATATATATGTGCGAGTCGAACGGATACTTGCAGAATGGAATATGAAGACCCGCCTTATGAGCCTCTTAGCGAGTGTATAGTAAGCCAAGATGAAAACGCCATCGAGCGGTCGTTGGAATGGCTATTGGCAGATGTGAATGGATCAACAGGGGCTCTACCCACCAACATGGAGATGAATGCTGAAGCACTACAAACGTCGCATGAAGCAGAAGATATCGAGGACCAAAATAAAGATGAAGAAGGAGATGTCCGCCGAGTGGTGGGCGATGTAGCACAGCTTGTGGTGCCTTCCAAGCCAACGTATAGACTCGAGGTTGCGATACCAGAGATGTCTATAGAGCAACGGAGCCAATACTCGACTGTTGAGAGTAATATCGTCGAATTTGTATTTGGGGAGCTCTCGCCCGATCGCGGTGTTATCAGCTACCGTGTTGAGTTGACAGATGGGAGGCAGGAGTTGGTAGGTGGATTTTCCTTTCTTCAGGGGACTGTTGCGCGGTCTGCATGTAAATCAGGGGAGGCTGTTATCAATGCACTTCTGTATTGCTCTCAGCTATTCAGTCGCAGTCTCGGGGCTCCTCGCAAAATACAAATAGGCGGGCCATTATTCAAAGCCCACCTTATTCACTGCGCATCACACAAATCTATTCACTATTGTTCCCCCCACACTCTTTCTTTCTATATCATGCCCTCATTTCCTTCCACCCTTTTCTCTTTCTACTAAATCTTGTGCTCTGCAAATCACTGACCTTGCTGTAAGATATCTTCCACTGAGCTCGTTGCCCTCGATAACGGAAGGGCTGCTCTGGCCCGTTTCAATCAAGGCATAGGGCCCCTTGAAATCGACAACATGTCTACTGCTCGGAAGCGAAAATATGTAGCGGAAGATGAGTGGAATTCTGAACCAGAATCCGTTCTTTCAGACCGTATGGACATTGATGAAGGTGAAGATGAAGACGAAGAACCTGTTCAACGCACCGGCACGCGTAGTCTTTCACGACGATTACGCTCCAGGGAGACCACGAAGCAGCCTTCCCCCGACGAAGATGAGTTGGACATTCTTTTACAAGAGCCTCCAGGTCCCACCAGATCGCTCAGAGTCCGGCAGCCGAGACAGCTGACTGGCAAGTACTTTAAGAGTGGTACTGGCAGTCAAGAACAGGACGAGCTGCTTGGAGACGCTCCTCCAGCATCATCGGAAGAGGAGGATGACGATTTTATGCCTATAGTTGTCTCCGATATCTATGTTTCCAAGAAGGGACGTTCCAGCAAGTCACGCCAACGACCGAAGCGTCTCCAGACGATGAGCATGCGACAAAAGGTCCAGCCACAGGGCAGATCGCGCCAGAAGTCTCATGACTCTGATATCGAATTTGAAGCTCCTCGGCGTTCCTCGAGAGCCACAAGGAATAAATCGAACATGCAGGATGATGCTTTGATGGACGAGGATTCGTTCTATCTCGTCGAAGATAAAGGCCCAGGTGCCCCAAAAATCATATCAATCAGAGAAGTCTTTCAGTCGCTTCCTGCGGACTCGGAATTCGCTTCGATGCATATGGCCAACTGTCACACTTGTGGTGGCTCACGCCAACGGGGCCAAATGATTCACTGCCAAGGCTGTACGCTGTCGTACCACAAGACCTGTCTCGGGTATCGCAGTGCTCGCGAACACATGGTTACCAAGGTTGGCGATGACAACTTTGTCTTGCAATGTCGATTCTGCATCGGTGTCCCCGGTAAAAAGGATGATAATGCTCCCCAACACAGCATGTGTCAGGAATGCAGATCCCCTGGCCGCAGCTGTGCTTCCTTCTCCGAAAAGAAAACGTCTCGACAAGAGGAGAAACTCCGCGAGCAGAACAATGGCGTTGACCCAGTCACTCCTGTCTCCCCTGATCTGCTCAATAACGCTGAACTTGTTCTCTTTCGGTGCTCCACATGTCACCGGGGCTGGCACGTTGAGCATCTTCCCGGCGCTAGAAGCGGTACAATCGGAACAGATCTCAAGTCCGAACGTCTCAAGGATCACTCAGTTGATTGGCAGTGCAGAGAATGCACGAGTGTGAGGTACAAAATCCATCGGCTTGTAGCATGGCGACCAGTAGACAAGACTCTTGCAATACAAGTGCCTCGGCCAATGTATGCTGAGGTCCGAGAAGATGACAAAGAGTATCTTGTCAAATGGGATACCCGATCTTATGCTCACTGCGTTTGGAAGCCAGGTGCTTGGGTGTACGGCGTGGCAGCAGCCGCGATGCGTGTATCATTCGGGAAAAAAGACATGGAACAAAGCCTCTTGAAGCTTGATACCCGTGAGGCTGTTCCAGATGAGTTTCTCATGCCCGACATTATTTTCAACGTCAAAATGCATCCCTCCGTACCCAGATCAAAGACCAGAGAAGAAGAGATAGACAACCTTTCCAACGTTCACAAGATCTTCGTCAAGTTCCAGGGTCTGGGCTATGACGATGTTGTATGGGACTCGCCCCCGCAGGAAAACGACAGCGATGTATATGCTTCTTTTATGGAGGCATACTACGAGTACGTTGAGGGTAAATACTTCAAGGGTGAACCTCAGACCAAGATCAAAGAACGGATCAAGGCTTATAAGGCCGCGTCGTTCGATGAAATCACCGAGCAACCCACTGGCCTTCAACGAGGAAAGCTCATGGGCTATCAAATCGAAGGAGTAAACTGGCTTCTAGGGAACTACCATTCGGGACGCAGTGTGGTCCTTGCTGATGAGATGGGCTTGGGGAAGACAGTCCAGGTTGTGGGACTTGTGACCTCATTAGTGCAAGACAGCCCCAAGGTAAGTCCCGGCCTTCTCACAAGGCGATGACTGACATGCTAACATTTCGATAGTGCTGGCCTTTCCTTATCGTGGTTCCGAACGCCACATGCCCCAACTGGCGCCGTGAATTTAAACAATGGGTGCCAGAGCTGAGAGTTGTCGCCTACCATGGCGGACGAGAACCGCAAGCGCTTGCATACAAGTATGAGCTTTTCCCTAATGGATCCGCAGACATGAAAGCCCACGTCGTGATCATGTCTTATGATTCGGCCCAGGACCCCGCGACCAAAAACCTCTTCAAGTCTATCAACTGGGCAGGGCTTGTGGTCGACGAAGGCCAGCGTTTGAAGAATGATCAGAATCTACTTTACGTTGCTCTGCGCTCTATGCGGATTCCGTTCCGGCTTCTCCTAACTGGAACGCCGCTTCAAAACAACAAAAGAGAATTGTTCAACCTTCTCCAATTCATTGATGATAAGCAGAATGCCGCAGAGCTAGATGCCGAGTACGCTGTTCTCGACAAAGAAACACTTCCCAAACTGCACAACAAGATTCGGCCGTATTTCCTGCGTCGAACCAAGGCAGGCGTGCTCAAATTCCTGCCACCCATGACCCAAATCATTCTTCCAGTCACCATGACTGTGATCCAGGAAAAGCTCTCCAAGAGCATCATGGCCAAGAACCCGGAGCTGATCAGGGCCATGTTTTCCAATAGCAAAATGAACAAGAAGGAGCGTGGCTCTCTCAACAACATCCTGATGCAGCTGCGAAAGTGCCTTTGCCATCCTTTCATGTACTCCGAAGCTATTGAAGAACGTCACCATGACAATACAGTCCTCCAACGCAATCTTGTTGAGGCCTCGTCCAAGCTCATTCTTTTGCGAACCATGCTTCCGAAACTGCAGGAGAGAGGACATCGCGTCTTGATTTTCAGTCAGTTTCTGCAACAATTGGATATTATCGAGGATTTCCTCGGTGGCCTCGGCTTCGATTTCCGCCGTCTCGATGGTAGCATCAGCAGTCTGGAAAAGCAGCGGCGTATTGACGCGTTCAATGCGCCCGACTCGCCCATCTTTGCTTTCTTGCTTTCAACAAGAGCTGGCGGTGTTGGTATCAACCTTGCTACTGCAGACACAGTGATTATCCTTGATCCTGATTTCAACCCGCATCAGGATATTCAAGCTTTGTCCCGTGCCCATCGAATTGGACAGAAAAAGAAGGTACTGTGCTTCCAGCTCATGACGACAGATTCGGTCGAGGAACGAATCATGCAGATTGGTAAGAAAAAAATGGCCTTGGACCATGCTCTGATTGAAAGCATGGATGATGACGAACTGGCGGGCGATGACCTTGAATCAATCTTGAAACACGGCGCCCAGGCGCTCTTTAACGACGACTACGAGAAGAAGTCTATTCACTACGATCCTGCTGCTGTTGATACACTTCTAGATCGAACAGGCGAACCCGAAAGCAAAGCTGACGATGGAACGTCTTTCTCTTATGCCAAGGTGTGGTCCAACGAGAAGTCTGGTTTTGAGGCCGGTCTTGCTACCGAGGAGATAGCTGAGCCTGAGGCTATCAACTCGAGTGTTTGGGATCGTATTCTTGCTCAACGAGAGGCAGAGGCACAACGGCAAGCTGAAGCAAACCGCGAGGTTCTTGGACGTGGTGGTAGACGTCGACAGGTAAGTCATTGGTGAAAAGTCTGCGTGATTTCATTTAGTTAACTCTCAAACAGACCATCAACTACAAGACGAATGCGACCGATAATGCCATAATGGGCGACCCCGAGGCCGAACCTTCAGATTCGTCCGATGACTTTGCTGGTGGTGACTCTGGAGAAGAGTCTGAGGAGGATCCGTCAGTGGCAAAAGGTAAACGACAAAAGATTTTTCCTGTTCAGCAACTGACCCCATCTGCAACACCGGTCAAGAACTCAACACCGAAAACCAAGATTAACCAAAACAAAACACAGACGCCGAAACGGACGCCTTCCGCGAACTCCAAGCCTCCCATGCCCGTAACTCCAAACCGCCGCAAGTCGACAACAGCCAAAGCAAAATCGGCCGAAAGCCCCGTCAAGAAGGGCCAAACAACATCAAACGACAGCAGCAAAAACAGCAACCAGCGTTGCAAGTCCGTGGCTCCCAAGACCCCAAACAGCAAGGGGGCGACCATGACAACCGCGGTCCCATCCACTACACGGCGAACCCCTACCGACCAGAAGGTGGGCAAGTAAATTTCGGAAGCAATATCGATTTCTCGCGATATATCAAGGGTAACTACGTCTATCAGGGCAAGCATGAAAACCCTGTACCACCACAACATGTGGTTCCAACACAACAAAAGCCCTCACATCCACCACCTCCTGACGATCGTCAAACAATTGACTACAGAAGCATCCGCCTCGGCTCAGAAGCAGAAGTCAGAGTGGCCCTTGATTTAGTTCATCGTTCGGAACCAGAGACTAGGGTAAAACAACGGCAAAAGGCCGATTTGTTGAACCGTTTAAGGTTGTTTACCGCCAAGGACGGAACGCAGCGCAATTGATTCATAACATTTAGACATAGAGAAAACCGGTTGCCAAGCGCAAGCAGCCGTTATAATAATTCACCGACATTTCCGACGCACGGAAGGCGCAAAACAAGTGCTTTGACTCCGACATTTCACTTTTGTTTGTACCCATCCATTGCTAAGAAGCATCATGCATGCAGAACCAGGTAGCTGAGGAGGGGCAGCAAGCAGACAGGTAGGCGAGCGAGTATGATTAGCTACCTACATACCATGCCCTAGGTACTGGAAGTCTAGAGAGGCCAAACGGCGTTGCATGGGACAGATATGTCACTCTGCCTAGGTACTTTGAAATGAAAATCTTACCAAAAGCACATACGGACTCAACTGTGATTTGATGTCCCAAGTCAAGTGCTTGAGTCTATGGCACGTAATGAGACAAACTCTAACTGCAGGTAACCGTAAGAATTTGCCTTTCGGGGCACGCCTCTTCAGGGAAGCAAACGTATCATGATGATGTCCACCTCTCCCAAGTATAAGACATGGCCAAAGTCACGACTTCCTCTGGTGTTAAACTTCTGCTCACATTATCGCATTATACGGCGTCCTCGAACTTGTTCCAGTAGAGTCCGCACAGTATTGTTCAACCTGGTCACTCTGCTCCGTTTGCTTGTTTGCCAACGCACGTCTCGAAGCTATATCCCGTCTTCCGTTACCCGTCTCACAGCTACTAGCCGCTTGATAGGCCTGGCACCAGTTCAGGGGGGGCTGTCCAGCAGGGAATCCTTATAGTCATTACATTCTGCACTTCTTTGTTCGCTCTACGGAGGTTGCTTATCCTTAACTCGGTCGCCCACAATGAAGCATCAGTCTCCAGGTCCTACTTCTTCGCCTTCTCATCAGGCTAGAAACAGTTCTTCTACTCAGTACATTTTGAAGGTTCCTAGTATCCATCGTTGGGCTCAAATTTCGTCGAAACAACACAATAGTCCATCAGTTAACGACGCTATGAGTTCTATGGATATCTCCAACAACCAGCCACATATGGTTGGCGGGAATGGGTATCCTGTTCAGCCAACATATGGGGGCTGGCAGCAGAATGCCCAGGTCTATCACCCTTCCGCCCCTCGGAGTATGGTCTCGGGCAACTGGCGAGGCTCCCAACTGCCTGCTGATCCCATGAACATCCCTATCGCTAGCACCAACAACTACTCTCTTGTGGGTTCTCCACCTCATCCATCTGTTCATAACGACGGCGGACCCGTGAGCATCTCCGACTGCCTTAATGGCTACGCCTACTGCGTCAAGAGGCCCGATGGCAGGTACACTAGACTTGTTCCAGCAGATATGCTTCCAAATCTCAACGAACTTCCAGCAACTCAGGCCAGCGCCCAGGGTATGGTTCTTTTGCCCGACCTACACATGCAGCCTCCCCAGGGCGTCGCCAGCATGAATCAGCCTGTAACTGTCAAGGTACGTGGGTCAAGCACAGTCGAAGTAGATCAAGAAAACTGAGTGTGTAGACTCCAACTGCCCCAGCATCTGATATCCTCCAGGTAATCAGCCTCTAGCAGTCGCTTCTTTCTTTCTATTACACAAAACTTCCTTTTGTCGATGAACTGAATGCTGACATTGTACAGAACAGAATTGATCGCATCGTTGCAACAACTTCACCTGCTCAGCAGCGTAGAACCAAGATCTACTGCGACAAATGGATCCACGATGGAACTTGTGCCTTCACCCAGCAGGGTTGCAAATACAAGCACGAGATGCCCTTTGATAAGGCGACGCAGCAGTCTCTCGGCCTGTTCCATGGGTTCCCCAAATGGTGGAGAGATCACCAAGAGGAGCTTCAGAAGCAGCTCAACAGAAACCCCTCGACTATTCGTAGCCAAGCTATCTTGCAGACGGACTGGCGGGGTGACAGCAACGAGGACATATCCAACATGGCTAGTGTCCAGGCGCCGATTGGCGCTGAGAGATACCAGCCTGGCAAGAGGAATCGCCTCTCTCAGACCCGTGAGGATATGGTTACTGCAGTCGAGAAGCGGCCGAGAACGGGATCAGAGACTGATTGGGCCATGAGTCCGTCGACGGGCCAAGGATGGAACGGATCTTCGCCACGCTCCTCTACTGGCTCAGCTGATCATGCTTATATTCGCCGATGATTGAGTAACGAGCAAACTGTATTATATGAGATTCAAGAAAAGAAAACACACCTGCTAGGTGACAGAGTAGGGTCACAGGATGAGCATAGCAAACGACCGGAGTAGTTCTTTCATTATCCTCCATCCTTTTTTTCGCCTGAGGTATGATGAAGGGTATCACTGTCATATGTTGGACAATACATGTACTCAACAACTTAGATATCACTCTCTTTTTCTTGTTTAGTCATGACTGATTAGATACATAACCCATTGCATTTTGCTCTCTTAGGATTAACGAGTGGAGTGCCAAGGTTATTAGATAGCTGAATAGTTTGTCCAGTCATTCTGTTACCATGATTGTTACATAAACTTTAGCGAGCTGACCACCCGATTCAAAAGCAGGATCGGGGTGCGACATGAAATGATTTCATGCCATGTATAGTTTGGGCAACGTTGTGCTTTGCCACGCGTAGGTGCTTGTGCAATGTGAAGACAGCTAAGAGGTTTAGATATGTCGAACTGTGAGAGGAAGTTACAAGGTAGCTGTTGGTTGATTGAGAGTTCATACTCTTCGACACTAGACATTCGTGATCAGTAATATAGGTAACCAGTGATTCATTCGCTATATTTATAGCATCATCCATGGTTGAAATGGTTGAAGTTGATGGAATGAAGCTATCCATATCCAACCCCACCATTTGGCTCTGGAGTTGGAGGGGTCTAGAGGGGAAGCTCCTTATCGCACCGGGACTGGGCCCGATAAGTTCCCTCGGTTAATCCCCGGGCTCTTCCCAACGTCACCACCCCACCAACACAACACGGAAGCTGTGCTCATGAGTGTTGCCTTGAGTTTGGCGAGTAACAACAAAACTTCATCTTCTTGAATCTTTGTCTTTTTCATCTCGTTCCGGCCTGAGAAGTAAAGAGCGTCACCGGATATTCATATTTGTCGTTGAGCGTGATAAGCACATATTCATAGTGAACCACTCATCAATCCAACCTCCTCCACTATCCACCCACCTTCAGCGCTTCACCCTCAGCAGCAGCCATCCTCTCTGGACATAAGCTTGGGCACACACAACACAGCCTAGAATGGACGCCGTGACGGCAACTCTGGCTGCCTTTGCGCCAACTGAGGCCGCTGCACACTCGGTCAAGAAATACGACGCAGCTATCAAGGAACATGTCACGGCCGTCAAGTCGCTAATAGCGAACCAGCGTCAAGCTATCAGTGCGAATACTAGCCAAATTCTACAGGTACATCTCGCAATACCTGGCTAAATTCGACCATCTAACATGTTCAGAGCATCGATCCTTCTTTCGACTCCGTCGCCTTCCAAGCTATCCTACTCCTATCACTAGAAACCCCGACTCCCCCACCTGGTATCGACCGATCCAAGCTTCTCGACGAGATACTTCGGTTTCTCCTCAACTTTAACCCCCTTCAGGTTCGATATGTCGGGCTAGGTTTCCGGAAGCTACTTGAGAATGTTGCAGCGGGCAAATTATTTACAGTATGCTTTATCCCATGTCAGTAGTTTTGGAGTCGTGGAGTGCTAACTCGATACATCAGCCAGCCGTTTCCATTGAGGTCGTAGCTTCTTCGTTGCTGCGAATCGATCCCACTGGAAGCATGTTCACATCTACCCACTTGGCGTTGGTCAATTCTGCCTACCAAACAGCTTGGATTGAGCCTGTTCTTAAGATTCTGGACTGCGACACCACCTTCTTTCCTGGCACGCCTGGTCAGAAAGATTCTAGATATCTTTGTGATAGTAGCCTACATCCCGCATCTTTCATTTCAGTCGATACAGGCCTCACCGAGTCTGTGAAAAGCTCTACAATCTTGGAGTACAACCATTTGAGTGCACTATGTTACATGTCACGACGAGACTGGGCCAGCGCCTTCCGTGCTCTCGAGCGTGTTATCACACATCCTTCAAAAGACAAGGGTGTAAGCAAGACTATGGACGAAGCGCACAAGCGCTGGATACTGATTGGCCTGCTCAAGGATGGAAAGGAGCCAATCCTGCCGCCGTATACTGCCACTATAGCAAGGAGCACATATACAACACTCGGGGGTCCATACAAGAGTATTGCTACGCAGTTCCCCACAGCAGCTGCGGGACAACTCAAGGCAGAGATTGATGCCAACCGTCAGGTTTGGGAAGATGATGGCACTTGGTCGCTGATTCTGGAAGTGATTGCGGCGTACCAAAAGTGGCAGATCATCAATCTTCGCGATATTTACAAGGAGGTTTCTATTTCTCAACTACGCCAGTTGACGCTCAGCGCCGAGACCGGTGAGATTCTTGCCGACGACGATTCGGCCAGACGCTTGGTACAAGGCATGATCGACTCTGGTTTATTAAAGGGCGAGCTACAACCGGGCACCGATGGACTCTATCTTCAATTCCACGACGACGGCGAAATGCTGACAGAGGCAGAATTCGCTCAAGAAATTGCCCAGCGCTACCAGAACATCGAGAATCTGGGTAGCCAGTACAAAGCAGCCAACGAGCGACTGAGCAGCAGCAAGGAGTATGTTAAGCATGCTGTCAGGGAACAGAAGAGGGCAGACAAGGATGCAGCTGATCCTGGGTTGGGTTTCGATTCTCAGATCGAGGATGAAGACCTCATGTCAGGTATTATGGCTCATGGCTAGAAAAACGTGTTAACCATTGCAACTAGCTGTTGTCCGTTGCAACAGATGACGACCTCACATTAGAGGCAGGTTACATCACCCCAAACAATCTATGAGAAACAAAACAATGGCATGTTCTTTTTTTTTTCAGAGGCATTAAATACCTAATCAAAAGATCACGATTTGATGAGAAGTTCCAGTTGATCAGACATCCATGTGACACGTTCTTCTTCGACCCTCATTGTCTAACCCGCCTTATCGACTTTGAACTCACTCCTCCTCCGGCACTCCATGACTCTGATCCAGCTGCTCCTCTTTCCCTCACATCTCACTGTTCGCCTATTCGTGTGTCTTTCGCTCGTAGTGGAGAGTAGGTCGCTTCTCCGCCTGTTCCTTTCTGACATATCGAGGCTCTTTGGTCGCAGTCTTCTTCTCATCGACCTCAAGGGTATCCTGGTCGATCATTGCGTGTGCTTTTTCGTTCCACGTGCCCTCATCAGGAAGAGGGTTTTCATAGGTGCGTTTGGTGTTTTGGTTGTTCTCCGTCTTTACTTTGGTAGGTCTGAGGAGAAGTCCATTTGTAGGAAGCTGGGCCGCTTTCACCATGTCCCATTCCTTTTTCATCTCTTTTTCCAGAAGCCTGGCACTCTTGGTAACCTGTTCAACGTCCGTCTTATTTACTGGGTCTTGGATCGAATCGGCCGTTCCGATAATTTGGTCATCATGGGGGGACACGGAAGCGTCGAGGAGACAATCTATAACAGGCGTAGCAAGATCGTTCCAATTGAAGGTGGACTCCAAGGTGGACTCCTTTTTCTCGGTTGGAGAGGCTGGTACTGCCAGGACAATAGAGGGTACGAGCATAGCCGTCATGGCCAAGGCCCTGAATGAAAAGACTACCATTTTGGTGAGAGTTGTTTGATGGTATAACTGACGGATGAAGGATGGATGTATGAGGGGATGTATGGGAAAGAGGGGAGTTTTATAGATGTGCTCCTGCATAGCCGTCCTTCCTATTAAAGAGGTCAATTACGGTGTTATACCGAATTGACTTCATTGTTGAAGTATAAATCATATGGGCAGCTAATCATGTTTTGAGCCTTCGCCGAAGCGTTGATATCCAATTTGTGGAATTTCCACGCATCAGAGTTTCGTCACTCGATGATAACTTGACTTCGGTGAAACAAACGTCACGCGGTCAATATTTGGTATATGATAAAAAGAAAGTTGTTGGCCTTGTTATGGTGAGGTGATGGGGCTTTGGAATAGGTACATCTCAACAATCACTGTTCGGAGAGCTAATCATTGCGTGGATGTAGTATATTATCCGGAAAGCTACTTTATGTTCTTGCCCGCCACTCTATTGTGATGGTCTATTCTCACTGCATGTATCCTATGCTTTAACATGCGCTTGAAACGATACATGTCCAAAATCGGACATTCTTTAAACCCATTACTCGCTCCGTGAAATGCATCAAATAACCAGTCTAAATATGCGTATAATGATGATTGCTTCGCCCGCGGTCATTGGCTCGAACCCCTGTCCGCCATTACCCTCTGTCCAACAGTGGGCGTTTACTCAGCAGAGCTGTTCGTCGAGTAGCAGTGGCCCCAGACCTTGGTGCGTCGCAGGTGTGAGGCTTTGCGCCAACACCAGGTCTGGGCATCTTTCTTTTATACCCACCTTCAAGTTTAGGAGGAAGATCCATGGCTCCTCCTCTGGCGCACAAAGCCTGGCAGAGACCTTCTGTTACTCTTGGTCTCTTGCATCGGCTCCTGTGGGCTCTGCTCCTGATACCGGCGCGGTCTGCAACAGCAACCCATGGCGGCATGCAGAAGGAAGGCCAAGTCAGTGAAAATGGCCGCGATCCACATAAAGACAAACATCTTGATCCCGATGTTTGCCTTGATATTGAGCTGATCTTGCTTTGTCAGGGCAACCTTTGCGGCAATACTAATGACAGTCGCAATGACGGCGGCGACCGTGACAAGAACTGATGCGACAAGAGCAAGGAATGATAGGAGCAAACTCCACCATCGGGTACGGATAACGAGAAGGCTGAGCGGGATGAGGACAAAGTTGACACAAATTCCAGCCATAAAAAAGCCGTACATAATTCTAGAACCAATTTTAAGAAGGTTCAGGACGGTGACGGCCTCGGCAGGCAAGGCGATCTGTGCTCCGGCAAGGAGCTCGCTGACCATAATCTCAACGGGATTGAACCAGTACCACTGCTTAGGGTCAGAACAATACGTGACGCCTCTGGAAGATATTGTTAGTTGCAAAGTATCAATTGAAAAGGCTAACAAGAGACGTACTCATCATTGTAGCCTTCGCAAAAGTTCCATAGTCCAACCTGGTAGAAGTCGTGAAGACCGAGACTTCGGGCGACGGAGTTGAGGAGCTTTGAATTGTCGACCGAGATGGGAATGACTTGGGACACGTCGAGCTGGAAGAAGTAGATGTCGTTTAGCGTCGAGTTGATGTGCGTGTTTCCGATTATGACGAGGATAAGGAAGGGAATCGACAGGAAATAAAAGGTACTGGCAGCAATGGCCGTATTTCGTCGGTGGACGTTGACCATGATTGAGGTCGCAAAGGGATTCGCCGGCCAAGAGACAACACGTAGATGATGCTGCCAACATATATAGAAACAGTCCGGAAGTGGAAAGACAGCCACCAAAGGGCTTGCTCGTTTGGTGATGGCTTCAGTTGTCGCGGTATGCTGTAGGCCCCTGGGAAAACAATGGATGAAACAAATAATAGAGGCTGACAAAGAAGAAGGTAGAGAAACAAGGAAGAGGCGGGATTGGATGCCGTCGACACAATCCACCAAGGAAAAAAGACCAGGGAAACAAATGGAGAATCAAGAAAGATAGCGACAGGATAGAGTGAGTTGTTGCTTGCTTGTTGGTGCTCGTGCTCGTGCTCGTGCTCTATGGTAGAGAATTGAATTGCGTGTTTCGAAAGTGGGCCAGCCGTAGACTATCACTAAAAGATCAACGCCAGCTGGAAGAGCTAGTGCAGCTACAGTGGAGTTGTCGTCATGATGGAGGGAAAATCCCAATTCCAAGGATTGGATGCGAAAAGAATTGAGATGAGCGAAATGCAAGGCGATGCACTGCAATGCACTGCCGACTGCGCCAAAAGGGTCGCTAGCCCCTGCCAAAGCAGCTTAGATGAGTCTTGACCCGAAATAGAATAGCCTGATGCTGTAGCCATCAGTGGAGAATGGAGAGGTTCCGCGTGTCCCCTTGCACCACGACCCCTGAAGAGCTACGCTGCAGCGGCAAAAAAAGTAAGGCTTTGCTAGGGGCAACAGAAGAGCTGAACGAATGGATCCCTTCTGTTGGTCGGCTTGACGCTGTTCTCAAGTGAAGAGAGCCGCCCGCAATCTGATACTGTTTCTACCAGGTATAACCTGAGTGAGGAACCGAAAAAGAAAGAAAAAAAATGAGCGCTTAGAAAAACGACGGCTTGGGGGCTAAGGACTAAAACATGCCATAACACTGACTACCAGAGATTATTGGTGCTTGATTCTTGGCTTTCGTACGTGTCTCTCCTGGGATCCGTATGCATGGAATCCAATCCAATCCAAGAAGTCTAGTCCCAAAAAATAAACTAAACTAAACTACCGAGCTTCAGGTGGAAAGAGAGAAAAAAAGGGAAAAAGGTAGAGAGTGCCGATATTACCGGCTGGGTCTGAGCAGCGGCTCAATACGATGACGCGTATCAACACCAAAAGAAGAAATCATGAACAATAATTCATTGACTGCTTATTATTCTCAACCATTTAGCGCTGAGCAAAACAAATCGACGGCTGTGAGGTCCGATATCTATTTTTGCGGCTCAACTTCAACCAATTGTCTCAGTCGTTTTCTACCGTTATTGCCGATTAGACAAAGTCTATTCCGTTAGCAACAAAGGTATTCATAGACATGTCATTATGTCATGGCGGGTGAGGCCGCATCATCAAAATGCAGAGCTAACGTTAGCCAATTCACCTTTTCTCGTCCATGATTTTTAGTTCCATTTTTTTCTTTTGTACTACGACCACGTCTTGATCCAAGCAAGTCTCCTTTTTTTTTTAACTTCCCTCCTCTCGGACCCCTCTCTTTTGATCTCGTTACCGTAATCTCGTCTGGGGTTGATAGACGCTTGACTAAAAAGCCAAACAAGGCAGTGCAAAAAAAAGGGTTCCCCAGCCGTAAACTCTCATATCCCACCCACCGCGCGTCTGTCGCATGTCGTCAGTCCCATCTCTACAGTGACTTGCCCACTTCATCTCGCCGATCTGTCGATACCTACAAAAGGTGGCTCCCTGACATTGGGTTGGCGTTTCTCGAGCAGGGATTGTAGACCGGGACTATACAATTCTACCGCGGATCGCAACAAGGTAGATCCTCCTTCTCTTGTCCTTCGTTTCAACAAACACGGTTCAACTTTCCCTCCTTCTTGGTCCTGATCTTGTACGGATACCACTTTTGTTATACCATTGCGGGCCTGGCTAGGATAGGTATACCTAGTGCTCGGACCTTTGAGTTGCGACTAGAAGCTTGTTTTGTTGTACCTAAGCGACTCCCTATACCCTCCCAACTTCATCTTTCCACCTTAAGCAGACAAAGTTCCGTGCAACCAGTTTCCACGACACCAACTGCCCGTCATGAAGCTCTACAGCTCAGTCTTCGCCGTTCTGGCGTTGACTTCTGGTCGTGTGGCAGCCCAGACAGTCGATATATCAGCTACTTCCGACCTCACATTCCTCGGAGGTACACGAACGCAAAGAATCACCCGCCAAACCGGTCCTCCCACAGGCGCCTATTCCTCCTATGCCTCCAAGATTACACTCACGGGCTCTAGCGACACTGAGTCGGACGGGTTCACGAGTACTCTTACCGGCCTCTTCCCCACCGATCTCACAGACAGTAACACCGTCACCAGCAACCTGACAGAGACTGGTACCGCTACAGGAACCACAACGACAAACGGTACTTCGACCACTACAACAAAGGCGAAGCCTACAAACACCCAGCCCTGTAACAACTATGTTGAGCTGTGCAAGCGCAAATACAGCAATATCACCATGATCGGCTGCCACAACTCACCCTTCGTGAGACCTGGTAACTCTGGCTCCAACCAGGAGCTTGATGTGGAGACGCAGCTCAACGATGGTGTTCGCTTCCTGCAGGCCCAGATCCAGTTCCCCAGCAACTCATCAGTACCGCACTTTTGCCATTCGACCTGTGATCTACTCGATGCTGGCCCTATCACCGACTGGTTGGGTAGAGTGGCACGATGGGTCGACAGCCATCCCTACGACGTCGTCACAATTCTCCTCGGAAACGGAAACTACTCTCACCCTGATCTCTATGTCCCTTACATCCAGGAGAGTGGTATCCTCAAGTACGTCTACCAAGCGCCTTACCTGCCCATGGCCTTAGATGACTGGCCCACTCTCGAGCAGATGATCATCCGCGGCAAGCGAGTCATTATGTTCATCGACTACGTGTCGGACCAGAAGAAGTACCCTTGGCTCCTCGATGAGTTCACCCAGGTGTGGGAGACTCCCTTTGACCCTCTGGACCGCAAGTTCCCCTGCAATGTCCAGCGACCCCCGAACCTGAGTGACAAGTCTGCCAAGAACCGTCTGTATCTCATGAACCACAACCTCAACGCCGAGTTTAATGTCTTTGGCGCTGAGATTCTTGTTCCGGCGGTCGCCCTTCTCAACGAGACCAACAACGTTACGGGCTACGGCAGCTTGGGTCTTGCGGCCAATAACTGCCGATCCGACTGGGGCAGGGCTCCCAATATCCTCAACGTGGATTACTACAATTATGGCGGTTTCCCAGGCTCTGTCTTTGAGGTTGCCGCTCAGATGAACAATGTCACATATGATCGCAACAGTTGCTGCGGTACCACGAGCCTAGCTCCGCGAACATACCAGGCTGCGTCCATGACAGCTCTGATGGCTGCCTTGATGTCGGCGTACCTAATGTTTTAAAACACCAGCATGTGGAGAGACAGGAGCATTTGCTCTTGAACGTCTCATAAACAAAGAAAGCGACTTGATTTTTGGGGGCATAGACTGGTCTGGTTTAGGATCCAATTCATTAGATGGGCAGGTTCAGCGTTTGGCATGCAATGCTTGCTCTGTGTGAGTATGGAGTTGTTGATTAGATATCGACTTTATGTTATCGTTTTGTATAGACTCACATAATATTACAACAGTATTGCCTTTATCGCTATCATTTTGAGTTTGACATACGTTTAGAGAGACTGAATAACACACAAGGGGACGGCCCATATACCTGCTACGTCATCCAAGCATACCGACGTGGGATATTTGTCATGTCATATTTGAAATTGCGCCAGCGTAGGGAGTTCATACAGTTATATGCATTGATGAAAAAGTTTGTGAATAATTTACCCTGAAGCTCTAGGGTAACCGCGCTACTTGACGTAAATCAGTGCCATGGGCATATAATATACCTAGATATCACACAGTACATCAAAGACTGTAGTCCTACATAGGAGAAACCAAAAAAAAAACCAAAAAAAAAAACTGACCGTGTAGTTTTCAATACCTGTTAGTATACTCATGGCAGTCAAGTCTAAATATGATCGTTACGGCGTAGGATCGTTCCTATTGTAAGGCGAAATGACATCAAGAAAATACCTACGCTAGAGCTTATTTAGGGCACCACTGCGCTGCTGGAGAAATGTTAGGTCCATCAGATAATTAGCTCCGAGTCAAGCTTGTAGTACTAATGCAGAGTCAGATTCGTTGAACGTAGAAATACCAGCATTTTAAGGCAGGGGGTTACAAACCACCCACCGAAAACGTTCAGTCATGCACGCACTCCAAAGCCTGATATTGCTCAGCTTATCACCAGGGGAAAAGAAGCCAGCAGGCCGGCCTGGAGAGAGCTAGTGTGGTGACGTGCCGTGCGAGTTACCACAGCAGTGGGAGGATTGGCCCATGCGAGATCCAAAGTGTAGGGTTGCACTGCAGCAACAACAACAGAGCTTTTTAATATTCGCTGCATCTGACCGTGCAAGGCCCCCGTGCGTGCTCTTTCGATCTTCAAATTTTCTTCAGGGTTTCAGCACGGACTCAGGGGATACAGATACCATGGAGCTTCCCGGTGGCTGAAGACAAGGCGCATTAGCTAGGCCATGTTCCGCTATCTGAGACTTAAAGCTGAAGACAAATGACTTCCTTTGATGTCTCGCCCATTTAGCACCTATCACCTAGCACCTAGCACCTAGCACCTAGCATATAGCATCTGCATGAGAAGGAGGCCGCCCGTTTTTGGTACTGATTGGATAGATTGATTGCAAGGATGTCATATGCAAGAGAGAGCGCAGCAGCAGCAGCAGCTGGATTAAACAAGGAAAACATCGCCCCCCATGGTTTTTCTGCGCGCAACACAACGTAACGCTTGCAACTGATGGGCGTCTAAGGCGCTGAAATCAGGCCAAAACACCCGGAAAGCATTTTTATGGTATGGAAGGAGTCGTAAATGGACCATGTTACACTGTATGTGAGGGTGAATGTTGGCTCGGATAGCGTTAAGAACGGCAGTTGACTAAAGTAAAATACCTTAGGTAGGTAGTACCTGACGAGATCTTACGTGGGGGAAAGATCCCAGGTAGAAGCCAAGCCAGCCTTATGATGGTTAATGATCCGCCCGCATTGCACTAACCAAGCCCACCCAAGCTGGAGACGGAAGCCTAACGTTGGAGCTTCTAGCAGGTACCTTAGTGATGGGTACAGTATCCATGGATTGGTCAACGTTGACGGCACACTCGTTTACCGTTCATGGCTGAACGGCTGGATCGTCGCCCATCAAAGGGGACTTTCCGTTCCATTCCAACTCTTGTCCTCTTTTCTGCCTTGCATCTATTTTATCGCTCGTTTTCATCAATCCTTCGCTCATCCTCTTTCGATAACCGAAACATCGTTGAATCCTTCCGTTCAATCGACTATCCCTCGTTTGCGTGCCGTGCCCCGCCTGTCACTCCAAGCGACCCATCCCGTTGAGACCGTTGAACTGACCGGGCCGAGAGCTCTGTGTTCTCTTAAACTACCTAGGTACTTACCTAGATAAGACATCCTGCTTGATGATGTCGAGAGCTGTGCAATATGGCATATCGAGATGATCGGGCTGAGGAGTCCTTCCAACAATATGAGCCCTATCACCCTACGGGCGCTGAGGCTCCATCGCAAAGAGCTGCAACGAACCAATCGTACCTGAGCCATCGCGTCTCTGCAATGACGCTTTGTAACGATGATAACCCATACGATCCTGCGGTGCACCCTCAGCTTCATGGTCGCGAATCCATGGTGTCGCTCAATTCTGATGTCGGTCTCGCAAGCCCACCCCAAACCGAATTTGACGGACATACATACGCTCCTGGGTCCAACTGGTCTGCCTCGTTTGGTTATAATGGAGCAGGAGGGTCATACGCGCCCGTATCAGCAGCCGGACCACCACCTTCGCGTTTCCCATCCAGAGCCAAACGCTCCGTCTATGGCTCATCCTTAGGACGACCAATTCCTGAGGAAAGTGTGGACGAGGAGGAGGCATACGATCTATCATTGCTCAGAGGCGCAGCTCCAATGGGTAATAATAGTCGATATGACTCTATAAAAGAAGACGAGTGCGATGATGTGTCTCCTGGTTTCGATGTGACTGCTGCGCTGGGCCCAATGACCTCACATGATGAGGATTTCATAAAGAAACTCCAGGCGCAGGAGGCTAGTGGAATGTTAACAGGAGGGTTGGGCCAAGGGTTTCACGCCGATGTTAAGATGCGAGATGCGGAACTCCTGTCGCCGGCGCCTTCATCCGTTCAGCGCAGTGTTTCGCGATCCTTCTCACTGCGCAAACAACCCGGGCGCATAGGGCGATTTCAAACTATTCGACAACGGGGACAGGACGAAGCCAACCGGAAAGGCGAGGTTATTGAAGTAATGATAGAAGATGGCCCCGGTGCCGATTTGAGCAGTATTGAGGGGCTCAGCACTGTCGAATCTGATGATTTCCGTCGATCGACTTTCCCGACCAAGGAAGGCAAGACAGAGATATTCTACCCTCAACCCAACTGGAAACCACCAACCATGCGATGGCCTTACATCACGCTACTGATCATGCTCTCGATTGGTCTGGCAATTTCGCAGGAATACCTATTTCGAAGATTTCACAAAGAGCCCATCGTCAAATTCCAGTCACCCAAAGACATAGACACTGGTGTCTACTTTGCTGTCAAGTTCTTGCCGACGGTGGTTGCAGTCACCTTTGGCGTCTTTTGGCAGTTCACCGACTTTGAGGTTCGTCGGTTGGAGGCATTTTACCAACTGTCTAGGCAACAAGGTGCTCTGGCCTCCAAGTCGATCAATGCCGATTATGTCACAAGCTTCAGCTTCTGGCGACCCTTTCGCGCTATCAAGCTGGGCCACTACGCAGTGGCTTTGTCTTCATTTGCTTCAACACTAGCTGTTTCCCTTGTACCTACATGCGCAGCTGCGTCTATCATATTGACACCGAGTCGCAAGGAACGCATGGAAAACCCTAGTGATATCAAGGAGATTTTTGTAGCTGCAATGTGGTCTCGGCTCTTGGTAGCGACTTTGGTTCTGTGTGCACTCATGGGATGCGGCCTATTGTACGTACTGCAGACGCGACGCTCTGGCCTGCTTGCTGATGTGAGAGGCATTGCTGGTCTTGCAAGTATGGCCGTTGTGAGCCACGTCTTGATGGACTTTAAGGATATGGATACGGCCAAGCATAAAGATATCCACCAGAAACTCAAGCGTCGGCGATACATGTTGAGAAACTCTTCTCTTGCACCATATGATGGCACCAGTGCGAGGATAAAAATGGACAGCGAGCAGGACGATGGAACACATCTCTCTGAGCATCCGCACCCACTGATGTTACGCCCAATGGGTTGTATTCCTTTCATCATTGGGTTGATCCTTTTCGCAGCGCTGATTCCGACCATCCTGTTCACCCCTGCCCAGGTCATCACAGACAAAGCTGCCTGGGTTGTGACAGCGCTGGCCGTCATTCTAAAGCTATGTTGGGGTGCCATGGAGACATCCGTACGCATGATGGAACCTTACTATATCCTTTCGAAGCGGCATGCGCACTCCAAGACTCTGACCCTCGACTACACAGCACTGCCATTCGCTTACATGCCCTTGCGAGCGCTCCTGAACGGTCACATTTTGGTATTTCTCGTAGGATTTGGGTCAGTCATGGCTGAGTCTCTAACAATCCTTGTTACCAGCCTTGCTACGGTGGACGGGCAGGACTTTATCGTAGGATATGGCATGGGCAACTACGGCAAAGGGAAATGGAAGGACAAGGATAACAAGGATAGTGAGCTCCTCAACTCTGGACAGGAAACGATACGCTCTTTCTACATCACCCTCGGCGCCACATTGTTTATATTGATCTACATGTTTGTCGTTTCAAATGTTGTCTTCTTCCGACGAAGACACCCTTTTCTGCCGCGTCAGCCCAACACGATTGCGTCAATTTTGGCGTTTATCCACCAGAGCAAGATGTTGTACAACTTTGTGGGAACATCCAAGCTTAACAACACCGAGATGGCCAAGAAGCTAGACGATGGCAAGACGTATGGACTGGGATGGTTCACTGGAAGAGATGGACAGACTCACTGCGGAGTGGATCAAGAGGAGTTGACAAGCTCGTACAAGCATGGGGTGGATTACACGACGATGAACAATCCGTGGAACGCGCAATGGGACGTGCTGTAGAAGTTGAGTCAAATATTATTCGGCACATGTTTATGGGTTCTACGATTGCGGATATAGATCTGCGCATGACTATTTAATGGCACGTACTGACGTACTCACGGCGTCTGACGGGTTCGGGATTGGAGTTGGTAAATTAGATGTCTGGTAATGACTATGGAATTTTATGCCTTAAGCAGCTCAAACGAACGAATGCATCAGGATTAAAGGTCATTTGTTTGTCTGTTAGATATTTACGAAACGTGATACCGAGACAGCAGTATTACTGTTGCCGTTGTCAACCTCGATTTGCCAGGAATGAAGCGAAACATGCAATGAGACTTGGATAATGAGAAACCGGAATGGTAACGATTCATCTTAGTCGCTTAAGTCTGCCCCGAGCCTCTAACACGTGCCAGGCATGAATCTTATGGGGACGAACATGTCGATCATACCCAGTATCTAGTTTCGAGTTGACGCGTTCATGCTCCATCGACTTATGTTTGAGAAATGTATCGACTGCCCATTCACAACGACTTAGATGGGGTTTCCCCAGTGGACTACGGCCCTATGCCCGCCTTTTCAGGTGAACCCCTGACGAGTGCTCAATCTTGTTGTGTACGTGACTGCGTGTACGCGCTTACAAGCGTTGTCGGAATCGGCCGATCATTGGCCGCTGGAATGTACGCCCCTGAATATCAAGGGTCGGGGATACTGTGAGTCTGGAGATCAGGATCAGGAATGGAGTGGCAGAGATCCAGTCGCCAATGAGAGACGAGACTGGGCCGATTCTAGGTTTGATGAGCCGGAAATCTCTGTTGAAACTTAGTACCGGGTGTCGACTTTATAGCAGACGTTGGCACTTGTTGAAACTCAATTGTTATTTTTGGATTTGAAATACACACAACGGGAGCCAGACAACCTGGTGACGTTTGAGATTCAGTCAACAACACCAATAGTCTACCATCATGATATGCTCCGAATATGAGCGGAAACCCTGGAACCACGATGCGACATCTGATTGCCCATAGGATCTTCCAGGGATCTTGGCCGTCAATCACTGCTGCAAGTACATAAGCTTACTTTGCGGTAGTCGGGAGCGCGAGTCTTGGCATCATCATTGAAAACAATTCTGGATGTTTAACGACAACTCAAAAGCAGAACTTGATTGATCTCGCATTGTGACCATGTAGTAGGTGCAGCTCGTTTGGTCGAGATTGAGGCAAAGACAAGTGTTTCAGTGGTGATATTGTACACATTCCCCGTTTTGTTATAGTGAGCACATTATGCAAGTTTGCAGACGGACACGCCGAGAGTGCTAAGGTTATCCAGGCACAACCAAGACAGGATGCGACTCCCTTTCCCATTCCTACCTATTCTTGTTCTTGTTGGACTTGTGATTTAGCATAGCATAGCCTGGCTCGGCTTGTCTATCACAATTCGTAAACATCTCGTCTTGGTTGACGCCTGACATGACAGACCTGAAGCAAAAGCAAGGACCACCCTTTTCGGGCTCCGGCAGTGTTGCAGAGTTCATAATCGTATTTTAGCAGTCGTGCAAATGGAGGAAGGGGGCCTGGGGCTGTGCAAGCCTCAATTAATTAAACACGACGGGACCTGGGACAATGCGAAGGCCACAAGCGACAGGCGAAGGGACATGACATCCGTATCGTGATGAGTTTTAACCTCTTTCTCTTATTGTTACAGCAAATTCATTGTCTGGTCGCTTGTCTCTACTGGCGTTGCTACTTCAACATGAGGCTATTGCCCAGACCTTGGCTATTGCTCAGTTTTGTTGGCACTATCCAATGCAAAGCTGCCTTTGACCAACCACGCGGCCCTCTGCAAAATAATCGAGAGTCGTTGATCATCCATAAATTCGGGCAGCACTACTGCAGGACATGGCACCAAAACCGGAAATGTTGTTGTTTTTCGCTGCCAAAATCGGGTTTTATGCACCACATCATCGAATGAATGATGCTCTATAACCTGTTTATGTCGCTTGATAGTCTGTTTAGTGAGAAGCCAGCCATTCTTTATTGGCAAGCCAGCCTCTTGTTGACGTGTGTCACGACTAATGCAACGGATGCTTCCGCCAAGATACACGCAATAATGCGCAATTTTGAAAGTTCTCCCTCTATCAACGTTTTGACCAGTCCGAAACATCCTTTCTCAGTTTGCAGAACCAGCATCGTAGCATAAACTGAATCCGCACGCGGGAAAAAGACAAGTTTGGATATTATCTTCCAGGGGGCATCGCCGCTGATGAGTGATGATAGCGTATCCACCAAGTACATTCTGTTAAGAGACAATACGAGATCGTCACCCATGCCCAGCCAAGCATCCGTGTCATTGACTTGCGCTTAGCACAGTCCTTGGTTGGCATTTCAGGTACCTGCACAGCCTCCAGACTCATAATCTAGGGGGTGTCCCGGCCTGAGACGTTCAGTTGTGCTAGCAATAATACCTGTGTGTGGTGGGATCGATACGACTCAGCAAATGTGAATACGGAAAAGATTGCATCCTATTCGTATTGTTGCAGGCTTTGACAAGACTCCCACCACACACCACAAGGGTCATCTCTGTCTTTTGCCCACTGTAAATATCCAGGGCAGCATTAAAGAAAAGAAAACACTCACCAAATACATTGCCTCCTCAGAGACAAAGGCCATTAGCATAATAAACCAGACTCCCCTATCACACGCAGGCCCAAGACCAAACTAGGCCGTTCTTGTCACTCCAGCCCCCGCTTCACCGCACTCGTGAAGGACCACCCGGCCCCCTTGTCCCCCTTCCCTTCCATTGTAAGGTAAGTAG
>JAAGWP010000425.1:0-18302 GCA_013266165.1 Fusarium graminum
GAGGAGGAAGCATGTGATGTGTATGGTATGATTAATATGTTAGCCACTATGACTTGTCCTCCCTTGAGTTGACCCCTCTTTTATGTCTGTGTTACTGTGTTTCCTCCCTTTGCCAGGTTTGTTTGATTGATTTATCTAGATACTACCAATGGCTCGCAAACAAGTTACAAATTGAGTCGCGATAGTGGAACCTGAGTCTGCGCCTGGACCTGGCACGTGGTAAAGGAGATTTGAGGTCGGCAAAGTACAGTAGCAGTATGCAACTAAAGGACTAGACCAAGCTTAGGTTAAAGGTCATGCATGCATGCATGCATGCGACAGCAATATTCCTCTTGACAACAGATCAACCTATTGTGCGCGTTTTCTTGAATTATGATGGTACTGTAGATGTTTGCTCGCTCAACTCGCCCGGCCCCGCTTCACGTTGTCCGTCATAGTGATCGCTTGGCACCGTTACGTTGATGACGTCCGTTCACGATCGAGTCCTTCCCAGCACCCGCATTGACTTTTTCTTACCGTAAATCCCACGTAACGTTCCGAGTTTATGAATACAAACAAACCCAACTTTCAGTTTCTACTTATTTTAACGAATGACCCTGTTATGGCCTGTTAGACGGCCTGAAACAGTGGGAACGTTCACTCAGGTATACTACATACTATTACTGCTATTCCAGTACAGGAGGTATTTTTCATTATCTGACAAAAGCGGGAGTAAAAGTAAAACATGTAGGGCTGTTCCAGATCACCGGGTCTCTTCCTTCCTTCCCCCCTCCAGTTGAATTGAGTCCGCCCGGGCCTGGAACTAACGGCACAATCTCTTTCTCATCTGCAGCCTTAATCACTTAACCTGACCTGCCCTGGGCTCCCGCCTGCGTCGCGCTACCATCGTGAGTGCTATGAGCTGTACTCTGTAGTTACAACTAATCTTAGGTATAATCAAGTACGACATCAATAGTATATGTTGTGGAAATATCAAGTGATTCAATCAGACGATGCTACACGGACTCGGTGAGGTTGCCTTATCTCACCGACTTAGACTCAACCCTCGCCTGCGCAGACCAGGCCAGACCAAACCAAATCAGACCAATTCATGGTAAATTACTCCATAAAATGAGGTTGACGCTTGCTCAATCACTCAAACGAGGCCTGCCTATACATGCCCTTGGACTACCTATTTTACTTCTCTCACCTTACCTTACCTTACCTTACCCTGCCCTGCCCTGTCTTGCCTCTATGTCGTCGTGTTCCAGGTCCCTTGCTGTCGATCCATTCCTGGCCAACCCATGCTTGTACATGCCATGTCCTTGGCTTTGACTCAGAACTCGGACGGTCTTGTCCCCTGCTCTATCCTACCTATTCTATTCTACGGACACAAAGACGTAGGTACATTGCCAGCGCTTGAATCTTACCGGCTCCCCGCATAAAAGAACAACATCATGACTGAGAGCCGACGTTGCACAGCAGGGGGCTGTCGCTATCACATAGGCGTACATGAAAAGAAAGTGTGCATTCGGGTAACAAAACAAGGTAGGTTGTCAACAAGGCCCTCCCACTGTCGTGCAGCGTCGCGATGCTGCGGCGGTGACAACAATGCCATGGGTGCCAAGTACAATACAATGCAATATGCTCAGAGACGAAAACGACATCGCCCGGCTGATATGGCACGGCACGGCACGGCATGGCATGGCTGAATGATTTGTCACATCGTTTTTATCATGCAGTCTTCATGTAAGGAGAAAAATAGTCGCCAGAATACGGGCATCCTGGTCGTGAAGCCAGCAATCCTAGGGTTTAGACACGGCACAGTCTTACACCTTACACTGCACCCTTGATAGCCACCTACAGTGCAGGACAAACTTGCCTGTGTCTGTCTCTGCATCCTCAACTACTGCACGAGATACGCGGCTTTGTCAGAGCTCATGTGAGCGCCCTCAAGCTCGCCTACAACGTACGTCTTTCTCACTTAGGGCGGCAACATGGTTCTCCTGTTAATCCTTGAGCTCAGTGACATCGGGCTGTTATGTTTAATGCTTTCAATACAACTTCCTTGGCTGGTGGATGATACGTAAGCACCCACTGCTCAGTATGCAATGCTTTCTCGTACACTTCGTTGCAATCTTTCACCACTTACACCGATTTATCTAGCAAGCATCGCGAAGCCGACTCCCCCACAAATACACCATTTCTACCTTCAAGTCTCGGCTACTCACTGTAACATAGAATTGATACGCCCGTTTACGACTTGCATGTCACCTGTATTGACAGGCATCTAAGGAATTGTCACCCACCAACCCAGGAGACAACAACCTTCATGTCAAGCCGAGGACAGTAATGCAACCATTTCGAGGTCACACGACGTATCTGACACAGTGCTTTAGCATGAAAGCGAATCGGCAAGGACGGTTTGCTATTCAACTCTTATATGATTTTCCCTGACGGATCTGGCTACTTGATATGTATCGGACATTTAACCAGATCGAGCAACCGGGTCGAGGAGTATTGAGCCCCGTGCCGTTCTATCAGACATATGCTATGTATGTTAAAGTCTCACTTATCGGTGAGTAGCTCGGCAGGCAAGTAAGATACCTACCCATCTATAATGCGTCGATACAGATAATCCCGAACACCATCAGCTGCAAGGTTACATGCTGATGAATTCACGACGTACAGGGTTCGAATGGGAATGCCAAGGGAACAAGTCGATATTCCCGGTAGGTGTCTCGCGGGTACACCATCCGGAGAACTTATTACAGAACGTAGTTCAGGATATGCGACCTCCCGAGTCACATTATTTCCAGGATGTGTTTCTTCGCGGGGCGAGGTTTCAAGGATATGCGTGGTCTTGAGCCTGCGTAAGCAAGTTGCCTATCCGTAGGTACCTACATCAAGTCTCTAGTACGGTATGTGCTTACCATAGCCGATGTAAACAGGTCGATGCCATCATATGACCTCGCATGCTATTGTAATCAACAGCAAACTCCTTGCCCACGGTGAGCGGTCAGCATAAGTCCAGGTTCATGTCAGCCCCCCAACATGATATTTTACTGGTGATCAGAGTTCCGGCTTTATTGCCAATAACCAGCAGGTTCAAGGGCCCAGAAACCAAACAACCATGCATGTGAGATGTTCTTTCTATTTCAGTGGTTACTGCCCATGGAATCAACATCTTGTCTCAACGGCTTGCAGAAGAGGAAACTAAGGTTTTCCAGCCCTGCGCCCGAGTAACTCGGACCAGAACCCGGTTTGTGGGGACCACCCCGAGTTGGTTGCTGGCTGTGAGGATTCAGCGCCTGTTTGGGTGTTTTGGCCGTCGATTATTCCCAGTCCCGCGGCTCGGGAGCTGCACGGAAGTGGCAGAGTGACCTCCAAAGACAAATTGTCATATAGAAAACTGCTGGTGGTGTTGTCGCGGGCCGATGGCTGCCAGCCAAATATCGGAGACATTGCAACTCGACCATCACAAGGTCAACACGGCGTTATCAAGAACCGTGTGGCTTCGATGTTCACCAGCTGCTGAAACACCAAGGGTATAATAATATAACACTAAGATCGTAAGAAGGCAACCGACTCTGTAGCCTTGCGGTAATGTTAATACCGTACTCCGTACCTTGACCACACACTAATTGAGGTAGCAGGTAGGCAGTCGTTGCTAGCCCCTGCTGTGTAACACCAACTTGTGCAACCTGATAGCCATCCATGCAAGGCGCCTAACTTGTGCGTTGAGGCTGAAGGTTCGCATAGATAAGCCGACAAGTAGCGTAGCTTGACTATTGATGCACGTCGCTGCTATTGTCAAAAACAAGATGTAAACACGCTTGCCATGGTGAGCATGTACCTCTGATGACCCTGGGGCAAGTCTCACAACTTGCAGCCCCTTATTCGCTCGTGACGGTTCGCATGATGAGTTGCCTAGAGGGTGACACGACGCATTGCATTACTTATAAGCGATGGTGGCTAGTGATTTGTGGTGATATGATGCCACGCAGATTATATCGGATTTTATTGTTGATTCCGTAGGTAGCATTGTCTACGGGTCGTCATTTCGCCGCGGCTATGCAGAGCATGAGCTTCGAGAATTAGGTCAGGTGTTGAAAACAAAACCATTGTAGGGATGAAGTATTGAGGTTATCTACCTAAGAAGTAAATTAGTAGGCACCTACCTTGGTCCGATGACGATGAACTGGCTCGGTACGATTATGTAACACAGTATTGGTCGGAACTCTCAATTGCACTGTATGGTCCGCTAATTCAGGGCCCCAAGGCATCCGTCATAGGTTGGGCACCACCAGTTTGACTCTGGCTCTGACTCTGACTCTAACTCTGACTCCGACTGCAAGGTCACGACGACTGCATCATTTCCCTCTCACAATACAAAACAACCCGGATTACAGTCCCAAGAAATTCGCTGCTGCATCTCTGCGAACGACCCAGTATACATTTCGCATCTCGCCTATTCCCCGATTTGCTGCCAGCAGCACTTGCACTTCTCACCCCACCTGTACACGCATCGCCCACTTGCCGATCTTTTACAATGGCTGGCAAGAAGGAGAACACAAAGAAGGTCGCTGGCAACGCCCGCAAGGCCGAGGCCGCTGCTCAAAAGCAGGCCGCCGAAGACTCTCGCCTACAAGCTGCCGATGACGAGAAATGGGCAAAGGGCGCCAAGAGCAACTCCAAAAAGTGAGCTCCCGATGCCATCTAGAGGCACAGATCGCACAAAGTGCTAACACTACCACTAGGGAAGCTCAGGAAGCCAAGGCCGCTGAGGCTGAAAGAAAGAAGGCGGAAAAGGCTGCTCTGGCGGCCGAGGACGATGCCAACACTCCCGGAAAGGCCCCCAAGAAGTCCAAAGCTCCCGTCAAGAAAACCCGTGGCCTTGATCTCGGCCAGCTCGATGGTGACGACAGCAAGCCTTCTACCATCAGCGCGTCTGGTATCGACAATGCTCTCGATGCCTTGTCCTTGGCCGGAGGCAAGGATGACAACAAGGTCGACCGACACCCCGAACGACGATTCCCTGCCGCGCTCGCCGCGTATCAAGAGCGACGACTCGAGGAGATGAAGAAGGACGGCAGCGGTGTTGGCTTACGTCTGGATCAGAGGAAGACCAGAATCAGAAAGGAGTTTGAGAAGCACCCAGACAACCCTTTCAATCAAGTGACCGCCTCGTACAATGCCACCAGGGACGATGTGGCGACAATTCGGCAACAGGAGAAGGCCAAGATAGAGCAGCGACTCGGACATTGATCTGGTATTTGTTTCCTTTACTATTGGCATTGGTATTGACATTGCGAGCTCGACTGGATACCATCATGAGAATAAGAGATACGGATGAGGGGGTTAAACAAAACGGTTTCATGACGGAGTACTTGCTTAGGGAATAAACGACGGCTGGCATCTTTGCAGCGTTTGAGACGACTAAAGATGTTGCGATGAGCTACGATTACTATTCTATAGTGTATGTGCTCGGAGAGAGAAGACAAGTCATACAAGAAAACAGATGCTGTTAATCTTGTGTTAAAGATGCATCCATATCAAGTGAAAAGCAATTACCCCACCGGCATGACCCCGCCATCCGTCATTTTGGGCAGAATCTTCATGGCTGACTATAGGGTAGCGGATTTGGAAGTGGTATCATGACAATATATCTGAGTTGTCATGATGTGTATCAGCGCAGAGAATATGATTGACCAAGTGCATGTCATGATAGATGAGCGCCGGCCTTGTTATTGCGGATTTCTCAATTACAAACACTCATGATAGTAGGTGGACGCTCATGATTACAGGTGATGCGCGATTGGTCCCCACCGTCGGTTGTCAGCTTCACCGCCTGCCGTATTTCGTTTGAGAGCTACCATTGATAGCAACGAGCATGTTATCTACACAGCCAATCTGCACCGTATTGTCCTACAATAACCACATAGTACTCGCCAGTCACGTCTTGTAGCTCTCGCAATCGTCACCACGAGCCTATTTCCGATGCCGTCCCTCAATATGGGCGCCTTGCCTTCACTGCGTAAGCAGCAGCTCCTATCAGAATTGTCCGTTCTCCCTAAATAATACGATACAGCCGAGAGGACTAACATCGAGGCTTTAGCGCTGGACTCAAGCAGGCATGTCCCGAGGGGATATTTGTTAGTCTCACCCCCGGAGATGCAACACTCTGGTCTGGTGTGCTCTTTGTTCGCAAAGGTGAGAGACACGCGATTGCCTGTTGGAATCAATGCTTCCGTCTACTGAACTGACCTTGAGGTACCAGGCCCCTACTGCCCTGCCATACTCCGTTTCCAGATATCATTCCCCGACACGTACCCTCTGTTCCCACCCCTGGTAGTTTTCTCGACCGACATGTTCCATCCTCTTATCACGCCCTTGACTACATACATGTACACAACCGACATTCAAGAGAGCGGCACCGTGAGTGCTTCAGACCAGGAGAGACTACCGCCGGGTGGTTTCAGCTTGCGCCATGGATTCCCTGATTGGTTTGGACGAGGCAGGCGGAGCATGGTGGATGCCAAGCATAGTTCGGAGCAACAACTGGCAATATCTGGCAGCTCGACCACGCCGACATCAGCAGCAGCATCAGCCCAGAGATTACCTCCCTATATGCGCACCGACCAAAAGAGTGTCTCGGCTTATGGAATCCTGCATTACATTCGCAGTGCCTTTGACGATGAAGAAGTCCTTGACTCAGTTCCCCTTGCGGCAGCGGGAAACCCAGGAGCATGGCATGCATGGAGGACGCACCGCAAGGCAACAGGAAAACTAATCGATGATGACTCACCTAGTGGCAAACAGGAGAGTACAGAAGATAACAGGCCTTCTGTAGAAACCACAAAGGCAGTCTCATCTACAGCTGCACCCATCCGGCCTGGAGAGTGGAATTGGGATGGCGTTTGGGAGGCTAGAGTCAAGAAGAATGTTGCGGCTAGCTTATCAGAGCCTGTGCTTTATGGTGAAACCAAAACCGCAGATGACCTGGTAAGTTTTCGCGCTATGGACCCGATTGAGTTGCTGGACGTTTGTCTAACATCATTTTACAGATCAAGTTTCTTGCGATGGAGGACACTGATATTGATTCGGTAAAAGACAACCTTCGCCGTACGCTCGGAAAGCCCGCATGAGCTCTCATACAGCAGTCGTGGGATACCCAGAAACCTTTCTCCAAGTTTTCATACTCCATACCTATATCTCAAGCAGATGCCTGCAATTGGGCTAGTAAGCACTGCCCAGCTCGCGGCGATGTTTTGAGTGCCTTCTTCCCTACGGCTGATAGGGATGGTAGTAACTGCTTTATGTAGAGACAATTGTCGAAACCGCCAGGGCAGTAGGGATCCTGAACTCTCTTACAACGATTGTCATATCTTACCTAGCCTAGCATTTCTCCTGCTAATTGCTCGCTCAGACAGCAGGAGCAATTCCAATACCCCCAAGCATTGTTTTGTCGACATCTCGTAGTTGGGTCTTCCATTAAGAAAGTTCAACTTCCACTGGTATCATCATTTTACTCATCGTTGTATGCATAAAGCAAGGAGAGGCTGCATTCAACATCACTCTTCGGCCACTTTGATACATTCTTGTGAATCCATAGGATTTGTAAGAGCATATATATTTGTCACGAAACAAAAAAACATCCACTCTAAACGAAACAATTTTCTACCATCTATTACCGAAGGTCAAGTGCGACGTTATACCATCTCGATCGGTCAAATCGTCGACGCCGGACCCCGCCTAAAGTTGGATGGAAAGCCGAGAGTGTGTACTATCGCAACGGAGGGGTCCTCTTCCATGAGTTCTCCACGCACAGTGATGTCAACCTCAAACAACTACACTCCTCTACGGAGCGGTACTTACACTCCGGGCCACAATCTAAATTACGAAAGGCCGATGCCTTTGAGGATTCTGAAATACGGCAGAAACAACAAAAAAGATACTCCCCATACGATGGATCGAGCAAGCAGTGGTATCGCCAAACACAGACAGGCCATTCAGGGAGAGGGAACGCTCGCCGTGGCCAAGAGACGAAAGGTTGACCCAGGAAGGATATCTGCAGATAAAGAAAACCTGGGCATGCCCCAGCGCAACCAGACCCTGGAGGTGCAGGACAATCCAAGCATCTATAAGGACGAATGTTGGGTGCAATATGATACTCCGCATACAATTGTACGAGTGACACCATCGCCCCAGCTTGCGGTCAAAAGAATAAGACAGAGATATACACAGGCAAGGGTGAAATTGGAGCAGCATGACCTGTCGCCATCATCGTCAGCCAGCACGTTACCCATTGGGTACGGCATGCGCCGTCCCATGAATGCCCGTCCACCTTTGACCAACATATATGACAGGGCTACCTTAATTGAGGAAGAAATACCACCGATGCTTCATATAGCATGCCGAGACGAAACGGCCTCACGCTCCAACGGACGCCCTCTTCTACTACCAAGTGCGGGCGTTTCTGCCGCGAGGCCACTTGGACAGGCGTGTTTATTGGCACCGCATGTCAGCATCATACCAGAAGTAAACACCCTCGAGAAAGGTTACCACATGTTGTGGGTGGCTATTGAAATATCCATTGCGTCTTGGACTGCACACGAGAAAAAAGCTCAACTTCAAACCCTTCGACAGCAACCCAGTCTGTTAACAGATCCAGCTAGACCGGCATGTTGTGAGCAAAAGAGTAGGTGTCGAAGCCTCCGTCTTGGATGGATGAACGGCCGCTGACTGATTATAGTGGAAGAGTCGTTTGAAGCTGGAGGTATCTTTGACCTGAACATTGAGGTCTTACCAACGAAGGATTCATCTGTCGCCCGCATCCTTCAGGAGCAAGCCTTACCCATGTAAGTGTATAAATAAGGCGACGCTGATCGATCAAGACGATTATTGACTGGCTGATAGTAAATACCTGGGCCCCGGATCAGGCGTCCTTCTTCTGGCACAAGTGCAGATCCATGTCGCAAAAGGCATGCAAAAAGGAATGCATCCATGCTCCCCATATGAATCAGATTGCCTCATGCAGGCCCTTGAAGCGGAGCTTGGTGATCTAACCGTAAGCTACCTGGCAGTGCGATTGTCATACCGGCATTCGGCATTTCCTGCATGTCCGGATGTCGGAATAGCTGGTGATGAGATGTTCAGTGTACACAGCAGGATTGAAACAGTAGTCACAGCGTCTGTAAAAATCCACAATGCCATGTCGCTTTGGTCCCCTCCTCCAGCATCACAACCAAATCCACTGTTGCCGCTAATTGAGAGACACTAGGGCGTCATAAATGCGAGAGAGATGGCAAGACAGATGGCAGCTGTGGATCACGCCCATAGAGATCCAGAACAAGCGCCCTGGCTGACAAGAAAGCGGCCAATAGACGATGTGTCAAGAACGTCTTGGCACGCTGCTTTGGAGCAGAATGCGGCACCTCTTATCCCTATGAGGAATGCAAGTCTCCAGAAAAGGCACGGGGAGAACATATTTGACGATTCTACGGACACCTCTGGTTCTCAACTGAATGTAGGACGGGAAGCATCCAGGTGCGGCAGCTATGCGCCGACCTCCATATCGAGGCAGAGTCACAAGGGCTCACTGGAGTTGAGAACTAGGGGTATATGGTCGGACAATTCAGCTGATGCACAACCAAGAGAAGCAGAGATCCCACTACGAGAGACTGATGCCTCTGCTGCAAAGGGTCGGCGTGTCTTTTCAAGGAGATCTGACAGCAGCACGCTATGGAAGAGGCGGTCCCTTGGGGCCGAGAGTCTCAGGGGTCTCTTCCCGCTGATGGCGGGCTTATCAACTGCCACTCGCGATCAGGACGTCGAGCGAGGATCAACTTTGGAAGGAGGGGAAGGAGGGGGATTCCAGGCAGTGTTACCGGAACGTCGCGAAGGGAAAAAAGACACAAACAGATGGGGATGGGGGACATGGTTCTAGGCTGGTCTGAAAAGAAGGCAGAATGGAGAAATCATACAGGTAGTGATTTGAACACTTCTGTTGAGGTTTCTACGTAAAGGACCTGTCACTACGTACTTCTACTATAGTTCGTCCTTCCAGGGAATAGAGATCTGAGCACCTTTTCGCGCTACAGTCAACGCAGCAGCTCGGTTTGCCATAGTGACAGCAGCCTCAATGTCAAACTGGCCATCCCTGGCAGCGACTACAGCCAAGGAGTAGGAACCGACAAAGGTGTCGCCAGCGGCCGTGGTGTCCACCACAGTCGTCTTGGTCGCGGGAAGCAATGCATTCTGTCCGTGGTCATTTACGAAATAGACTCCTCGTCCTCCCAAAGTGATGATGACATTGCGTACTCCGCGATCGATGAAGATACGACCCACGCGGGTCAGGCCATCAATTTCATCAAGCTCAGACTCGGCACAGCCTGCCAGGATAGCTGCCTCTGTCTCATTAACCACGAGATGGGCTAATCCGTCATAAGCATCCACAGGCAAGGGCTGGGCTGGGGCTGGGTTGAGCAGAACGGGAACACCCTCTTTCTTGGCAGCCTTCAGAGCTTGCATGACAGTCTCGAAAGGAATTTCAAGCTGCATGATAAGAAGATCTGGGCGGGGCCCAGGAAGAGTCTCGAAGTCGACTGGATGAAGAGAGTGGTTCGCTTCAGGGGACACAATAATCCGATTTTGGCCCGAGGGTTCATCAACTATAATGATGGCTAGGCCAGACTTCTGGTCTTGCCGGACGGCTACGGCGTCGACGGCAACGCCATAAGAGCGAAGACTGTCAAGGAGGAGAGTACCATAAGGATCCGAGCCAACAGCGCCTACCATTGAAACAGTAGCCGAAGGATTACCTAGGTTGGAGTCGCGGGAGAGCTTGCCACATGCAACAGCCTGGTTGGCGCCTTTCCCGCCAGGCGAGGTATTGAAGTGACTTGAGGTGAGGGTCTCGCCTGGCAGGGGATGATGTGGGACGTAAGAAACAAGATCCATGTTGAGAGAGCCAAGGACGGTGATATGCGGAGAGCTAGTATGTGAAGCCATGGTCGAGGTGGGCTGCCAGAGATTCCTGGACGGACTGCAGCGGCTGAGCGAACGAGCAGGTAGATAGTAGTTCTGAGGACGAGACTATGAGTGATGGCAGGCTGTAGTAGTGGGATGATGTGGCCTGAGTGTCTGTCTAGTCTATAGCCTAAAATGAGGCCGAGCACAAGATAACTGTCTGATCGCTGACTGCCTGCGCGAATCTATCTTTGTGATTTTGTGCTCAAGAATGAGTCGGTTCCGCTGTGAAGACAAAGAAGCCGGTTCAATACTGGAGCATTTGCGGTGAAGAAGTCAGGTTTGGGTATTTTCATCCAATGTTGGAGTCAGTTGTGTGGGAGGGATGGACCCATCCCCGCCTACCGAGGAAGGTTAGAGGCGCCATGGGGAAGGCGGGCACTGGGATCCTCTACTTGTCCCGGAGCCAACCGTTCTATGTGATTATTAATATCCAATGACAAGCATGTACCTACCCGCTTTGGAAAGCACCTCGATAGCATTGAATTAGTCGGTAGACTTTTTGTCTTGGTACAACTCTCTAAGTCGAGTGATCCTCAATTCAATGGGAATGTTTCCTCCGATAGGCGAAATAGCAATTGTGGCCGACCCCTACATGTGTCTATCACGAAGGCTTTGTGTCGTAGACCATTAAATATGCATGTGCAAGACACTGCATATGCACCCTGCTAGACCCTACGAATGTAGCGGAACCAATGGCACATACTGATTGACGATTCAAGTGCCGGGTTCTTAGCGTCGGTAGTAATCAAATCACATCACATCAATCCTCGCATGAATCAAACAGTGAGACAGTAGTAACCTTACACGGCGGCAGACTAAACGCACTAAGCTAGTTGCTTATTTTGGGGACTCTTCCCTGCTCAAGATTTGCTTCTCGCTTCCTTAGCCTACTTCAGTGCACCTCCCAGATGCTTGAGAATTTGTGCCTGAATATGGTAACTCGGAATGGATCCTCTCTATCCTGGCCATCCGTATTTCCGTAGAACCTTAATGCGATGGATCTGAGAGCAAGGTAGTAGCAAGCGATCCATAGGAACCTGATCCGCCAATTAGATCAAGTGAAGCAGTAGAGTGTGGTGATGCACTTACCTAGGTACTCACAAACCACAGAGACCTAGGTAAATGCTGTTGCTATTTACATTGCAAAAGCTTGCACATAAAAGCAATTCAACAGGAATGAAATACACACACACACACACACACATGAATATATATATATATACAGACCGGGGTATGGTGTCATGTTCCTGCCAGTCATACAGGAAAATAACACCCCTGAGCACTTGGTACGTAATTGCTCAACTCTTTCTTCCAAAGACCGATTGCTTTGAAGACAGAGATTGACGAGATTAATCCAACTCCGAACCCCCGACGGTAGTTGGAACCCAAAATCCACAATGATGATTTACAGATCCATATCACCTTACACCCCTGACACATTGTCTGCTTGCCAAGAATAAACGTCATTAATTCTGCACTTGCGTAGAGGAAGTGCCTGCTATCAACCACATATCTCCAACGTACCTGGAGATTCTCATAGGCAGGGTACCTTCCACATTTATCTTGAGTTATAGATTGCGAGAAGGTGAAGAAGGTACCTACTGTGCAGTACCTACCGTTGTAGTTCATCTACTTTTTAGTACAGTGTATATATGGTCGCTCTGTCCCTACTAAGATATCAAAAATGAAAGTAAAGAGGAAACAACAATCTAGAGCTAACTGTGTGCTTACCAGTTATACACTTTCAACCCAAAGTCTTCACCAAAATCCCCATCACGAGCAATTCTCGTGTTTTATACGTATACTGATTTGACAAAAGTCGGGCATCGGATCTGGTATGATGATTGGGGCTAACTCACCTCAAGCTCTCTCTGTACTGGCGCTTTTCTTCAGTATATTGTTACTTGGCTGGGCCCACAAGCGTTCTCAGCCTGCGCTCCCACTACCGCCAGGGCCGCCGTCTGAATTTCTTTTGGGCCATGCTCGTGTGATGCCCAAGGAGAACGCTTCTGCGGTATACGCAAAATGGTCCAGAGACTACAGTGAGTTGGTCTTTCAGCACCCTTTAATAAATGGATATGATGAGCATGCCTCTGACGTTACTATCACAAGACTCAGATATTATCCATTTAAGATCACTGGGCCGCTCTACCGTCGTCCTCAACAGCGCAGAGGTAGCCCGGGATATCCTAGATAAGAAAGGCGCCAATTTTTGTGACAGGCCAAGATTCACCCTACTGGAGATGTAAGTCGAGTCCCTGTGGTTGAGTTGGGGATCAACTAGAATATCCTCTCGATACTTACACCAGATTTCAATAGTATGGGCTGGGGAAAGACCGTGACATTTCTCCCATTTGAAAATCGTTGGCAGATGCACAGAAAGCGGCTGCAGACCTCATTCAGCAACACGAATGTTCGTCAATGGCATAGCCTGCAAACAACCTAAGCCCGAAGAACGGTCCGAAACCTGATAAAGAACCCCAAATCATGGGAAACATCTTTGCGTCGGTTTGCCGTGGCCGTTGTTCTGCAGGTGAGCTATGGGGCCGAAGTACTCGAGGATGATGACCCCTACATTCAAATCGTTAACGATGCCATGTATGCCACTGGAAACGGTGGGGTTCCTGCTAATAGTCTCGTTGACCTGGTTCCATCCGGTATGAAACATGTTTCATACAATTTCACATTCTTTTCAGGGGCGCTATGACATTCACTAATAAACCGCGTCTAGCTCGTTATCTCCCAGATTGGATTGTCCGCGACCGGTCTTTGCAATTCGCCCGAAAATGGCGCTGGGCTATCCAGAAACTTCACGAAGTCCCGTTTGCTGCCGCACAGTCTGAGCATGTAAGTTGAACGACAGAGGGTGAAGTAGCCTAGTTGCTGCAAAATGGCTGCCCACAGGTCTGACATCCTTCTTGTTGCGCAACGGCAATTGTAGTGAGAACACATCCTTTGCACATCAACTTTTGCGCGAGCATGGAAGGAAATATCCTTGCAATCAGCAGCAAGATTGGTCCCTCGAGGATATTAAAGGTGCTGCTGGGGCGATTCTCATCGCAGGTGCAGACACAGTGAGTACTCACCCACCGCAGCTACGCTTGATTTTGACAGCTGAAGACTTGACTCTTAGACGTGGGCGACTTGTACGATATTCATTCTGAACATGGTTCTCCATCCCGTGATACAAATGAAAGCACAAAAAGAGATTGATGCAGTGATAGGCACCGATAGATTACCTCGGTTGTCAGATCGACCTTCTTTGCTATATATCGAACATATCGTCCAAGAGATCTACCGGTGCGTACGCTTGTTACCCTACTCTTCTGATGGTATTACCTCAGAAACTGATAGCAACTTAATTTTTGCGAAGATGGTCTCCGTTGGCCCCTCTTGGTCAGTTGTCCATGAACGATAGTAAAGCAACCCTACAATAACTGACATCGAGTACCTGGCATTCCCCACAAATCGCTACAGGATGATGTTTACCAGGGAATGTTTATTCCCAAAGGTATTTTCGGTAACCAAAACAAGTTTGGTATATGCAAAGTGAATTAACACTTTGCAGGGTGAGACTGCCCTCTTGTGGTGTCAACATCACGGTCAGATGGTGTGGAGATTGTCTGATAAGTGTTAGGACTGTGGTATGCCATAGCGCACGATGAGCGGGTTTACAAAGACCCACATGAGTTTAACCCAGACAGATACCAAGCTGGGGAACCGTTTTCGGTTGGCAATTTTGGTTTTGGGCGACGGTAGGCTGAACCCGGTCCTAACAACTGAGACTCGAGTCAAATGAGGCCTGATCTAACCAAGGACAATTAGAATTTGCGTCGGTCGGTATCTAGCTGATAATAGCGTCTGGATCATGGTAGCAACGATGCTGTCAACACTTCAATTTTGCAAGACGGTGGACTCTGACGGAACGCCGATTGAGCCTCGAATTCAATTTACAAACGGCGGGACCTGGTCAGTTGAGTCGAGCCCATCCCCACATACACAGACCCTTGGCTAGTGGACCACTGACGATTTACTTCCAAAGCCACCCTGAACACTTTGGTTGTGTCATTAAACCACGGAATATCAAATCCGCAACACTCGTTGGCGTCAATTCCGAATAGCCGGCCAAGTTCTTATCCCTGCCAACAGCTAAGAGAGGATCTAGAGGTACGTAATTATCCGGAGACAGATATTCATCCGACATAATCAACTTTTTCTTGCTCTATTGCGATGACCGTGTTAGGTGTCTCTGCAAATGCAGGGGTTGTCTCATGTCCCATCGTTTTTCCAAGCTGGCAAGCTGCTTCTTCCCTTTTGTTATCGGTCGACGATGTTGTTTCATTGGATAACTAAAGTCTTAATGCATGACTACATTACGATTGTATTGCGATATAAATGTAAAATGTAAGATGGGACTTGAGTCATGGCATTGATCACATTGCCAAGAACATTAGTCTATTCTAGCAACTGAGAGCCTAGTCAGCGGGTACATATCTCGCCCTATCTAGTTCCAGTACATACGATACCTCGCTATTTGCACCATAGTATCGTACGTATCATTGACCTGTCTTGACTCTCATCAATCATGGGCCTTTTATCATGGGGTAACTACTGGCTTCTCAGCACGCACAGTGACGTCGAAACAGAATTGCCACGAGTGCTGAGAACATTGGGAACAATGATACATTCAATCTGTGCTGCTGATACACACCCCTCTCCTTTTGATGTGTCTTCAATGTTCATATCCATATATTGTAGGAATGCTTCAATGATGTAACTGTGCTCGGGACCAGCACGGGAATGACGACGCGCATGATGCATAGCCATCACTTATGCAACGCAATAGACGGCCCCTTGCCGACGTGATGGATAGCATGGAGCCCATGCTCATGCCCACAGTACAAACAAAAAACGATCAATAAGAAGCCATGAACAAAAACGACATGTAACCACTCAGCCATTATCATAGCTCGACTAAATCTCTGCAGTGACGATGTAGTCCTTCGGGTGACGAATTATTGAGGCAAAGGGCCGAACCGAGCTTTCCGTATTTCGGTCGATAACGTCCAGTCCATTCCCATTCATGTGTTGTCCCCAAGACCTTTCCTTGATCCTTGATCCTTAACCCTAGACTCTGCCTTATCACCTTGGGTGGCGCGATCTGTGATTTGGCTCAACGTATGGAAGATGGCAAGAAGTGTGAAGGATGTATAGACTACTCACTGGCAGTTGGCTGTTCCGAAATAGATCAGTCTCGGAGCCTTTTGCTCTTAACTTCTAATTTACTTATACCTGACAGGCAACAATATACCGCACATCCCCAAAGACCTTCTTCGGGCTGACCTTTCAACACTTTGGGAATGTAATGCGCCGTGGTACCATATCCTATCGAGACTGCTTAGAAAGTATTCCTGGCAAGTCAATATACCTTAATCTCATCCCACGCCCCCAGTATCTACATAGCGTTACCCTGTTGTTTGAAACAGGCTAGGGCGATGATCGTCAGTTCCAGCGTCAGTGCTGGTGCCGTCTCCATTCGTATGCATGAAGAGAAGTCTTGACCACCTGTAAGCAATTCTGTCATGTTTGCTGACCTACTCGCGACTACGATCTGTATGCCGAGATAGGGAATGCCTTCCTTCTCCTTGATATCAATTGAGAATTCACTAACGCATGTAGAGTGCAAGCTCAGTCTGCATAGCGTCCTCGCAAGTCCAGGTTTACCCAACCCCGGATGGCTCGCTGCCATTGACCAGTATAGGTCTAGTTATGGTGCACGATCCCATGCCATTGTGCGCGTTTTGAACGAAACATGTACATATGTAATGCACCGGTCAAGAACGTATTCGTGAATTTGTCTGGTAGCAACACTGCCAAGTTGCTGTGAATTGAGAGCACGATGGTGATGAAGAATAGGCCGAGGAGCTTGCAAGTGAGCCTTTTGTCGAACAATATCAGAGAGGTGGATAAGTAGTACAAAGCAGGGAGGATCAGGATGCAATGCGCACTTACTCCATGAAGTTTGACTTCATAATTGCATAAAAGCCCGATGACGCAGACCTTGATGTAGCAAAAAACTCCGAAGTACGCTCAATTCATCTCTATCAACCATAAGCCTTGCCTAATGATGGTTAAAACGAAGGATCTGGAGGCCAGCCGTAAGTCTGATGTACTCGAGCAGATGCCAGTCTACGATGAAGATGACGCTAACCTAGGAACTTCTGCTCTTGCTCCTGCTTCTACAAAATTAGGAACTGGTATATTCTCGGAGTGGAAGAAACTATTGCTCAAAGCAGGTGTCGAGGAGAACGGCGTGCAACCAGTGCCTTCATAGGAGAGAACCCATACGCGATATAGTGATCTATTCACCATGTTTTGCACTGGTTTGTTGTCTATTTTACCGTGAGTCTATAGTGAAGCCCTTGGGTGGCAACCCGGCTCGCTAACAGCAGTAAAGGTTACCAACTGGAGCTCTTGGTACAACTTTGTGCGGGTTAGGATTGCGAGATGTTTCGTTGATCATCATCTTCTTCAATATAGTGACGTGCATACCCCCAGCCTTCATCAGTATTGGGGGATACAAAACTGGAATGAGACAGATGATACAAGCTCGTTATTCTTTTGGGTGAGTTCCGGATTTGACGGTCATCATAAGTATGTTTATTGAACTCTTTGATTTGACAGACTATATCTCGTCATCAGCCCGACACTGCTCAATGCGGGAATAGTCACCGGATTCGCGTTCATTGGATCAATCGTGAGCGGGCAGGCCATCGCCTCTATGTCCGAGAATGCCAAGGTCAGCGTGAATGTAGGTATTGGCAATGTTTGCACCCTCAGTTTCTTCATGGCCTTTCTTGGGTACAGAGCTGTTCATGCATGGCAAAGGTGGCAATGGATACCAAATCTGATTGCCATTACCATTGCAGTCGGTTGTAGCGGCAAGCACCTGCTGAAAGAGGCCGATCATGGCCCGGCAACCGTCAAAAGTGTTATTGTATATGGAAGCCTAATGGCAGGGTATTTTATGACATTCGGGGGCACTGTCTCTGATTTTACTGTATATCATAGCCCTAAATTGTCAAAGTAAGTCAGCCCCCCTCTGCTCGACAGGCTATCAAGTGACTGATACAACAGACTCAGGGTGTTCACCTATGTGTATCTTGGCTTTATGACCCCCTCAACGCCATCGCTTATACTCGGGGCTGCCATCGGAGGCGCACTTCCTAACGTCGAACCATGGCAGAAGGCATGGGACAATTATGGGATAGGCGGTGTGATGGCTAAAA